>JAFIRS010002035.1:0-260283 GCA_018342105.1 Gonioctena quinquepunctata | reverse complement strand
TTTTATTTTCGATATCAGATCATTTGTTTCAACACATTTTTCACTATGCAATAAGGAAAAAATGTGTTTGGAATTCAACGAGGACCCCATGTACCAAATTTGAACCACAATGGAAAAAAAAATAAAAAATACCATTTTATTCTTCTACATTCACTAAGAAACAAAATACATTCTTGTTTTATCTGGAAACAGCTCTAATAATCTAAATCACATAAGTTTGGGTCATAATTAATCAAATATTTGTGGAATAGACATTTTGCGGGAGATTAATTATGAAAACACGATTTAGTCTTGTCACTAGGTGTAGTCATGCCCTGCATATTGATGCCCCTGAGCTTATTCAATATTCTCAACCCATAAATGAAATTTAAACCAACTAATATTTGTAATTAAAACTTAATAATACATTATTTATCCTAATTGAATTTGGTATTGTTTAGGTGGATGCGTAAAAAAAACTCAATAAACAAATAATGTACACATTCCACATGATCACCTTCGCGCTCCATACATAGAATTGTTCTGGAAAACATTTCGCGGCGAACATTTTTCAACATAGTTCTGTTGGACAGTGCTGCACAATTCCTTGTACAAATTTCTTAATGTTCTACATTTCGAAATGGTCGTTGTTTAAAAACATTGCTTACCAGGTAACCCCATGAAAAAAAAGACACGGCGTTAGGTCTGGAGACCTAGCAGGCCAAGGATTACCTGAATATCGCCTTATCCACTGCTCACTAAACTCATTGTTCAACCACCCCCGCACTTCATTCGTAGAATGAATAGAAGCCCCATCTCGTTGAAAGAATAAACAAATCCGCTCTTGTTATGGTAGGTTTTCGATGAATGTAGATAACTCGGTCCGTAGAAAATTCAAATACCGTTCGCCATTTAAATTTTGTCTAAAAAAGAAGGGACCTACAATTCGCTCATTTGAAATTCCACACCATACATCCACTTCAATACTATATTGGTCCTTGGCTTCAATAATAAAATAAGGATTATGATCTGCCCACCATCTACAATTTCGAGAACTGACGACACCATTTGAGGTAAAAGTTGCTTCGTCAGAAGATAGCACATTTTTTGAGATATCACGATTGTCTTCTGACATTTCCTGGAACCATGCGCAGACATAAAATCGAGCGTCATAATCCCTATCTCGCAGAACTTGCACAAGTTTCGGTTTGTATGGGTGAAAGTGATTTTGCTTTGAAATTCATCTATCAGAGGTTTAAGATATTTCTGCCTTTTCTGCCATAATTTTCGTCGAAACTCTTGGTGCCTCCGTGACTGTCGGTGAAACATTGTTTATATTATTGTCATTATTTACAACAGGCTTAACGTGAACACTTTTATATTTGTTTTCAACCGAACCAGTTTCCTTAAATTTTATATATACGGGGTGAGTCAGGATAAGACCGACAAACTCCGACTACAGATTTCTCACCTCATTTCGAGGTGAAAAGTTTCTATCAAGGTATGTCCTAAAATGCATCCCCTCCGAGATACAGGGTGTCGAAAGTACGAAAAAAATTAAGATTTAATTTGTTTTCTCCAAAATTCCTGAAGGAAAAAATTTGAAACTTGGTACATAAATCAAGGTTTATCAACGTCCTAATTTGAAGTTATAATTTTTTATTTTCGTTAACCAGTGGCGTAGTTACGATGGTATGTGGTCATGTTCCCTCATATTTTCTTGGGACAAGTGAATGGACAAATGAGCGTTTCACATCAGTTCGGCTCATCGATACTCAACCTGAAAGTCATAACATTCCATGTTCCTAAAAGTGTAGGTTTCTGAGATAATTGAGAAAAACTGAAGATATATCCTTAGTAGAGACATAATTTCCTATGTGCAATAATCGCATAATGCTAATTTCTTACAACATATTGGAATATGTGTCAGCCTCCTGAACATTTTTTCATGTTGGGAGAATCGAAACATAGTACGGGTGAGTCAGAAGTCAGAATAAGACCGATAACTCCATTTTTTCATTCATCATATTATTTGATCGAATTGATGTCGCGGATTCACTGATATGTTACCATACTTTCTTGCATATGATTGTTTTGACAGATCAACTGACAAACAAACCCAACCTCAAATTCATAATACTCCACTTAGATAAGAGTTAAGGTCTGAAATAACTTTTGCGAAAAACTGAAGATAAGTACTCTTAATTTTTAAGTTTTTGAAGTTTATGTTGGAGTATTATTATTGAAGCCATTTCTGATTGAATTATCAGGGAAAATATTATTCAATCAACATGTTTTCGTTGAATAAAAACAGTTTTTTTACTTGAATGATTCATTTCGATTCGTGATAACTAGTTGCAAAGTTGACCTTCCATGTGTTTGGGTAGGCTTTCAGTACACCACTGATCAACGCAAGAAACATACATGAAATTTGGAACTAAAAAGAAACGCAGCCTTTCGTCATTGTTCCTGGTAGAAACACACTGATATATCGATACTTACATTAGACAGTTTGGAGTTCAACATTATCTGGATATTTTTTTCAAGTTCGAATTCAAGTTCCTCAGATTTTCAGATTCAATATTGAGATGCTGGGTATACCAGGATGCTGATGACTGTGGATATATAGACTTTACCGAGAGTTTTGGGAAAGAAGCTCCAAACGCATGTGAAAAATGCTCCCAAAATGATTCGAATCATTCATTGATGTTTGTGGTGTCCAAGTTTTCCAAGACGAGTTCAATTAGCGAATGTCTGAACTGTTGGATATTCAAGACTGTGAATTTTCGCATGTGAGATATATTTCTTCCGTTATTTGTGGTTTCAATGATTCGAGCTAGGTGATCTGGAATACATGGATCGATTACCTGGAATGAGATGCTATTTCTTGTATTTGTTATAATTCAATCAATTGATGAAGCACTCATGTTTCCCCTCATATTAGCAACACAAGTGGGTTGAGTTATGAGTGATTCGAAGTTGTGCGATTCAAGAATAACACACAATATGTTTTTGGATATGGTTCCAAGGAATTGTTGTTGAGATCTCTGCAAATGAGTATATGCTTATAACTGTTACTTAAAGTATCGAGAATCCTACAGAAATGTATGAAGAATGAATCCGTATTGCCGTTATAAAATCGATATATGACTTCAATGCAGATATCGTTATCTACTGAGATTGACTACATTCGTGTCTAATTCAGGGATATGCTTTAACTTCTTGATTTCTTGGCAGAAATTCAAACGTTCTGATTTAGCCAGTATGATGACACCCACTACAGAAACTTGTGACTGCTTGGTAACCACTAACTTTTATATTATCAATGTTTTCATAAGTTTGCCAATGTTCAGAGAGCAGACAATCGGTTTATGCTCTTCTGAAAATGCGTCTAATATGTTCAATTTATTATTCGATCATTGTATATTTGAATGGATAATTTTCAAATAATTATTCAAATTTGAAAAAGCCTGTTTAGATTTCATCATCTCGATTCCTGGTCTGGCCGAGAGGCCTCTTGATATGAATTTGTCTTCTCCTGAAATATATATCTATTCACCGTTGTCCCATCGGGCCATATTTCAGGGTTATATACTTCCTGGATGGATAATTGTTCTTTCATTTTCATAGAGAGGTTCACATGTGGAAGGAATATTCGAAGCAGTTTTTTTAAGAACTCCTAATAAGTTCGTTGGACTAGTTTCAGGAGACAGTCTGTATACATGAAGATATCCCATTTTGGGGACCGATTTCACTCTTGTTACGTTCCTGTTCGATCGTACAACGGGTTTTCTGTAGGGCCGCCGTGTCGATGAGTGATAGTTGTTCGATTCACTCTAGTTCAAAGATATGCTGGTTTTCATCAGAGTGTTTTCTTTGTGTCTGCATCATTTCTTCTGTAGTTGTTTTTATAGGAAACCGCTTGCCAGCCTGATTGATCATCTGTTTGTTCGGAGTGTGATACAGATGACACTTTTGCTTTCGATATGGATTTGAAATCTTCATTAGGAGTGGCATGGTATTGGCAATGTGTTACGAATTTCATTTGACTACTCGATAGGTGGCGATTTTGTTGTTGTTATGTGTGTCTGTATTGGTCTATTTTCTTCCTTCAGGAACCTTATCATGCATTCCGAATAATGTTCTCGCTTACCTAGCAGGCATATTTTTTCCTGTAGGAACTTTTTTCACATTTCACTTGTTTCAGGTCATAGTATCTCCTAACACATTTTTGTTTATTACACTCAATGTCCTCCCAACAGTTTACACAGTTTATCGAACTCGCGACTAATAGACGGATCTACACCGACCGCCATATTATAATCATCCATCTGAAGCATGGTTTGCATTGGTTTGGTTTAAGACACCATTTCATTGATTTATTTGAAAATGCGAACAGGATATTCATAAAATCAGATGTGGAGTCATCTGCGACGATAAACTTCATTATCTTTCATCATTCAAGATAACCTCTTGTGGCGACCCTAACAACACAAGTACATCCACTGTACATCCCAGGGACGTCCTTCATTTGCTACTAGGACGTCCCTGGGATATCCTTTGTCGGGAAATGGTACATATTAGAGACTTTCCACCAAAAACGACATCCAAGGGATGTCCTTTTGGTACGTCCCAGGGATGTACCAATGTACAATGGATATCATCCCTAGGGATGTCCCAGGGACATCCACTGGACGTCCTCGAATGTCCTTTTCTTTCATTCATTCAATTTGAAAAATTTCATGGAAAATATGGAAAAAATGAAATCCAAAGATTTTCAACACAAAACGGGTTTACTTCAGACATTAATATGTCATATTGTGTTGAAATATGATAAAGAAACGACAAACAAAAACTCATGCTATATATAAATTCATGTGACAAATAGAAAAAAAAAGATGGTGGATCAGTTGAAAATTGTACATATATTAGGGTGTTACTTTTATTGCAGGCCTTGCATTATCCTTTCTCTGTGGCTTCTCTCCTTGGTCTTCCTGAAAAACTTCTGCGAAGCCTCCTCAATCTGTTTTTTATTGCCAATGGCTCCAGAAGATCCTGTATTGAAGATATTATTGCAGGTGGAATTGAATTGACAATGAAAAATGTTACTAATACAGATATCATGTAATAGCTTTTTTGGGATTTACAATAATGCATAAAAATACTCACCAAGTATTATTGCTGCATAAGTTATGTTGTGTTCCAAGGCCCATTCAGTAAACTTTGAAATTATGTTATCATTTGAACTCTCAATATTTTCATGGAAGTTCTCAACAGGATAATTTTGAACTAGGTCTTCTCTTGATGTGGGGCTCAATTCTCCAAGAACCATCAGACAAATTTTCAGAACTGGATTAACATTGATCAACTTTATTACAAATATTTTATCTGAACTTGAAGAAGGTCCACTACAAGCCTCTCAAAATTCTTTATTTTGTCTTCCAAGTTTTCTTGTCCTTTTATATAATATTTACTCAGTGTATTTTTTATCAAGCCATGAGGAAATCTTCCTCCTACGATCCATTATATTAATGTGTACCTATAGTAGATTAATGAATATACTACTGTAAACATAATATTCAGAATCGAATCAGCATATTATTGGGACAATAAAGTCTTTTCGATCCAAAAGATTACATTCAATATTTTGATATTTGTTTTACCAACCTTAAACTCAACTTCAATTTTTCGACTATGATATACACAACAATATAACTGATGAAATACTTCAGATGCTCACAAAAATCGTCAAACACAATAGGGAATAAGGATGCCGCCAATCTTCTTCACATCGAACGAAGAAAAATTAGAACCTTGCACATTATGCAAAGTGAGGTTAACCATTGTTGACATATCACCAAATAATTCAAACAATGTTGCCAAAGCCAAACAGGACAAAACCACAGAAACCGAAATGTAATTGTGTTTGGGATTTGTTTATAACTTGTATCATTCTTGAGAATTTATATTAAGGGTATATTATGCATTGATAATTTTTTGTTTGCGAAATGGTCACTTCCCAGAAATGATATATTTCCATTTTCTTCACAGTTATTTTCCAGAAGAAAAACAAACATTTTTAAAACAAAATAACAACATTTTGATGAGCTTCGACGATTCTTATATATGAAAATGGATATCAGAAATACCAAGGACATAAATGGAACAACCTATGGATAAACCAGATGGGATTTTCTCTGGACATCCTCTGCGTGATATCCCATGGATGTCCCAATCATGTCCTTGTACCGCGGTACATAAAAAGGACATACCTAGGACATCCCTGTATTGATAGGGGTTTTCATGTTGAAATCGAAAACATTCCCAATTGAATATTGAATAGAAAGATTTTTCTGTTAATTGAAAAATCCACGATAAAAATGAAAAAATCTAAAATTGAATATTTGCATTTTCATTCAGATAGTTATTTGATTTTCTATTCCAGTTTCGATTGAGAACTCATACAGATGAATGAGGCAAGAATAATGTTTTCCAAAAGAGAGTAGTCACCAGAAATCATTCGTAACATTGACGCAAGAGAGGCATCGCATTCACTAGATCTTTAATAAATTTTTGTCGACGAAAACCAATTTGACGCTTCCACGATCATCAGGAAGACCGGAAAAAATGGAAAACACATTTTCTAGGAGCAATCTCACTTTGCAAAGATGGAAAACAATTAGAATTATTTATTTTGAAGAGACACTTTGAAATTAGTGTTTTTTTGCATTAAAACCTGTCAATAGAAATGTTTCTAACTTTTTTCCATCTCTGCAAAGTGATATTGCTTCTAGAAAATGTGTTTCCCATTTCTTCCGGTCTTCCTGATGATCGTGGGATAGATTTTCGTCGACAAAAATGTATAGAAGACCCAGTGAATGCGATGCCTCTCTTACGTCAATGTTACAAACGATTTCTGGTGAGTACTCTCTTTTGGAAAACATTATTTTTGCCTCATTCATCTATATTGGTTTTCAATTAATACTGGAAAATCAAATAAATATCTGAATTAAAATGAAAATTTTCAATTTCAGATTTTTTCGTTTGAGAATATCCATCAGATGTTGTTCTGAAGTTACTAGGTAAATTTTTTCTCATTATTTTGAGTAAACTGTATTCGTCCTATCTGTTGAGATATTTCAATGACCCCTGCTGAATACCGAATACTGATTTCTTTTGTATATGTAAGTGACTTTCGATCATTAGAAAAATCAGCGATTTATTCGCTGAAGCCGAAGCATTTTGGTTCATTTTTTTATGAAGCAATACTAATAATAATTCACTGCTGATAATCCATCCATGTGAAACATTCGAGCTGTGTTACATTAGATGAACATGAAGTTAATTGTGGTGGAAAAATATTTCGGAGCTGATGACAAAGAAAAATTGTTTGGTTTGCCTAACTGTAACTGGAATGGAGTGTATCCCATGGTTCATCCCCCACCAAGGAATTTGTAAACATTCGACAGAAAATCGTTCTGAGATCCCCCGATTTGAAAATATCAAGAATGTTCATTGGATGCAATTCATTATTGCAGCATTTTTGTGTTTTGGACTGAGCTGGAATTTATATATATTGATGGGTGCTTGTGCCCAAGATTCTATTCGTTGTCTCTACCTGTTGTCCAACGAATGTTATTGCTTCAGTGGTGTTGTATTTTATTTAGGAATGTTATTGAACGAGCGACTATTCTTCGAGTCATTGAATAACGTTGTAGAGTTATGGATGGATGAATTGTTTCTTTTCGAGAAATCCGAAATTATGTCTCACAATTTTCGCAAAACATTTAGGTTCGCAAGCCAGTTTGGGAAATATTTCATATATATTTTGTATTTGTTTTGGACATGCGTTTTTTCCTTCCTCATTCTCAACAACATTGAACCCGCAACTCATGCTTTGGTACTTGTATGTAATTTGATTCAAATAACCTTACTTTTCGTTAGCTTTCGGCATATCATACTTTTCGTTACAATTGTGAAAGGCATACATAAATATATATATACCGATTTGGGAAAACTGTCTAGGATGAACTACATCAGTACTTCAATGGAAATAATACTCAGTAGGCGGAGACGTTCACTTTCAAAATTGTTTTTCTCTTTCAAAACTTACAACGATTTCTTCAACCCAACTCTCTTGATCTTTTTACTCACAACAGTTTCAATACTCATCATTAACATATATCTTTGTCACGCCATTGGAAGAGACTCATGTGCTGCTAATTCGGATTTTACAAATTAATTCATTGGGTTTCATCGTATTAGTAGTCGAAGTTGTGATGTTTTTGGATCTAGGAAACTTGGTAAGTGAATAATTACTAACAAATGAATATTTTCGTGAAAATGCACATGATAAAGCAACAACTCTGCTCGTGATGAATCAATTCGTAGCCGCATTGCATCAAGAAAATGGCACTGCTGAATAGTTCTAACCAAATATCAATTTTTTTGTCGTCCCTATGAATTGTGTGTTCAATAGTAAATTTTTTCAATAGACTCGGCCGATACTTGATGAAAATTCATAATTGAAGTAAACTAAAAATACTTCACTACGATTTTCACAGAAAATTGGTTTACTAAACCCGTATATCGGTATACTATAGCTCATTTAAGTGGAAATAAACTAAATTACAAATACTGGGGTTCCATATAAATAAGAGAAGCAGCTAGCCAGTTGGATATTGAATAATTGAGTATTTATTGGATGAAAGATTATTCAATTTCTAGTTAACAGATTTAAAAGGGGCGAATCAATCAAATTGATCAGGTCATTTAATAAGTATGTGAAAGTTCAAAGTCATTAACAAAGCAATGCTTTTTAGTCAGGAGATGGTTTGCGAAGGTTGAATTAGATTTGCCCTTAATAAAACTGTTTCTATGCTCAGATATGCGTTGCTTGAAAGTTCTACCTGTTTTTCCCATATAAAAACTTGGACAACTACCACAAGTTAGTTTATATACTCCAGATTTGGCAGCCTTTCAATTCGATCTTGGTTGTTTCTAATAAATTATTATTGAAAGTATTATTAGTTCTGTATGCAATATTAATATCTTCATGTCTTGAATAATTCGAAATTTTCTCTGAAGGTTTGCCGAAATAAGTAATATCCCTGAAATTTGTCTTTGTATTTGAATCGGTTGGATAAACTTCCTGAATTGCTTTTGTATACACTTTTTTCGATAGAATGCTGTTAACGTAACTTGTGATATCCGTTATTGGCTGTAATCCTTTTATTATATTCAATTCTTCATTGAAATTATCTTCTGACAGAGAAACATTAACCAGTCTGTGGTTCATACTATTATATGCGGCTACTTTGTGTTGGTAGGGATGAGTGAAGTGTATTTTGTAGATTGGAACAGCATATCGAATCTAACAGACAATTTCGTTTGAATCTCTTCTCTGATTCACAACTTTGTGAAGAAATATCACGTTTGTGATATTCCTTCGGTATTCTAGTGAGATGAGATTCAGGTTTTTCCGAACGTGACGCCTTCCATTGATATATGGAAAGCATTTCCTATTTACGTAATCGATGAATTTATTTTGGATAATCTCAAGTTTTTGGGTATAAATTATAGCAAGGGTTCCAAATCACCGCACCATGAGTCAGAACACTATTAACATAAGACATATATAATGTTCTGATGGTTCTGGGATTTCTCAGTTCGTAACAGGATCTTATTGGCTTTCTTGGAGACATTACAGATGTGCTGATCAAATAATAATTTGGAATCGAGGACTACACCATGATCTTAACCTTGCTTGGCGGGTTCTAGCCTCTGATTTGGAATTTCAAACGGGGTCGATATCAAGATTGAGTTCCTACTGAACATTTGGACAGGTTGAGGTTAAGGCTATTGTCTTCACAGTAGGTACTCAGTAAGCCTGTCTAGAAATTTCTGAATCAGTAACGCATCATTAGGGCAAGTGACAGGAACACATTATTTCAGATCATCTGTATACAAGAGGAATCTGGAAGAATGGAAGCACTTTTTTATCATTATTATAAATGTTAAACTGCAGGGGCCCCAAGTGGAATCCCTGAGGAATGCCAGACGTAACCAGAACATAAGTTGATGTAGGGCACTGAGAACTGCCGTCATAAATCACTTCAGATCGACATATTCATGACCCATCAATCACTTCTGATTGATAGGTTATTTGTCTATATTTTTTTTGGCAGATCAATTACCATTAGTGAAATTTATTTTATATTTTAATTATCCATCAATTCTTATCGCCCTATTTTCCAGTACGCTCGAAGACGGACCTGTATCGCTTCAACAGATCGGATCACATAACTAAATACAAACCCCATTCTGAAGGGTACCGCCGCGCCGACCCGCTGTTTGTTACCCCACTGTGAGGGTTTGGCCAATCCCTCACGTTTCTAGGAGATTGAGTTTTTGACCTTTCTTCTCTACACGCGAAAGTTCAGAGTCATCAGCAAAGCAATGCTTTTCAGTTGAAAGATGGTTAGCAAAAGTTGAATTATATTTGCTATCAATAAAACTGTTTCTATGCTCAGATATGCGTTTCTTGGAAGTTCCACCTGTTTGTCCCATGTAAAAACTAACAAGTACCACAAGTAAGTTTATATATTCCAGACTTTTCAATTCGATCTTTGTTGTTTTTAATAAATTTTCCCAAAGTATGATTTGTTAGGTAAGCAATATTAATATCTTCATGTTTAAAATAATTAGAAATTATCTCTGAAGGTTTGCTGGAATAAGTAATAACCCTGAAATTTGACTTTGTATTTGAATCGGTTGCATAAACTTCCTGAATTGCGCTTTTATAGTTTTTTCGATAGAATGCTGTCAACTAATTTTGTAGTCTAACTGGCTACGTAAATAAAAATGATAAGGTAGAAGGGAAATTTTCACGTAGAAATCTTCCTTACTAGCTGAGAAAAATATAGCTCTGTAAGCAGAGGTCAGTTCCGGGGCTGAAAGCGGGGGCGGGCGGTCAAGGATTCTTCCAGAGCGTCGCCTAAACACATTTTCAATTCAACAAGGCTTGGTAGCCCAGTTGGATGAACGCTCGGTTTCAAAGTGCAAGGACCTGGGTTCGATCCCGAGCTGGGTCGAACAATTTTCAATTTTTGTATTTTCTATTACACTCAAATCAAGCACAAAACTTCTACAAGTCACAAAAATATATTATCTCAGAAAAGTCACCCTCACAACCCCTCATGACACAAAACAGCACTTTCACAGAGCATGACTTTCACAGAACATGTTTTTTCGGCGTACTTTCTCTAGGAAATAGCTCCAATTTGTTCAACGGAAGTATTATCCGTAAATTTCAATTGTTTTTCCGGGATCAAATCATAGATCTTTCTCATAAGCGAATAGCAGCTCTATTTGACTTGAAATGATTCATTTTCACAAAGGGTATCGCGAAACTTCGCATGGCGACCTCCTACTGCCTCTTCACAGGGGAATTTTCCCATTTTATACTTGAAATACAGACTTAAATGCATTCTAAATAATGAATTATGAGATTTACCGTATTGAGTAGGTAATAAATATATTTTATATATAATTTGAATTGAATTTGAATTTGGCCAAATGCGTTGGTTTTTAATGAAAATAAAATATTTTAGTGCAGCCCTGAAATTTTGTGTAGTTATAGAATTCAACTGTAGAAATTGCATAAAATTATTGGCAGAAGGCTAGGTCGGGGATTAAACGTTGCCATTGTTCCAATTTTAATGACAATGTGAGTTCTGGGGTTTTTTTTTCTATATTATTTACGATTCAAGAGAACTGTACATAATTTGCTAGATGGCAAAATGATGGCTTAGTATAACAAAATGATAATATCGCTGAAGCGGTAAAACTGTATTTTATGCAGTGTTGGCAATTTTTTTTTATCATTAAAATTTTCAGTGAATTATGAATTAATCACTGGTAGACGAAACGAAGGATAAGTATGAATAACAGAGAATTAATTCATCGATTACAATCTTGTGTTGACCTTTTTTTCATTTATTAATTGAGAAATCTGATTTTAATCACCATCAATAATCTGACTGATCATCTTCATCCACGTAGCTGGAATAATTAATATCTGTTTCATCATCTGAAACATTAATTAACACTTTTATAAAAACGAAAATGATGTATCATGCAAATCTTTACTTTCAGATTCTTCCTTATTTAGTATAACATCTTCAACTGTTGATGATGACTGTGTGCCATCAAACTATGTGAATTCACACATGGCTTGTTGTTGTATCCAGCCACAATTAGTAGGTTCGAGATCCGTTGGAACTGCTAAGTGTCTATTTGTCCAGATATCCAATTCTGTATGCCAAAAATAGAGTGGGAAAATGCCCCTGTGAAGAGGCAGTAGGAAGTGCTTGGATTCAAGAAATTGAACACCGCATCCTTTCAAAAGACCCCATCAATCCGTTGGGGACTCTCAAAAAACCCAACGGCAATCACACCAACACTGGGAAGGAAACTACAGAACTCTTGCTCCATATACACTTCCCAGGATCCACTGTCATCACAAATCAAAACCCCAGATATGAAATGCCTGCAAACCTTCATTTGAGGGCAAAAAAGGCAGACTGGGAAGTGGCTTAACGAACGGTTACTCACTCAAAAGTAGTGTGGGCAATAAACCCCTTCAAGCCCTACAAGTATCCGGGCCCAGATGGAGTGTTTCCCATACTACTTCAGAGCGGAGTTGAATATCTAGCACCAGAACTGTGCAGACTGTACAGGCTGAGCCTAGCATTGGGATGGCCACCTCAAACCTGGAAAATTGTAAACGTGATCTTTATTCCAGAACCTGGACGGGACTCATACGATCAGGCAAAGGCATTCAGACCAATAAGCCTATCGTCATTTCTTCTGACAGGCTTAGAAAAACGGATAGATAGAGACATAAGGGAAACCGCTCTTGTAGAACTGCCTTCACATTCAAACCAACATGCTCATCTAACAGGGAAATCATGTGAGACAGTACTTCATCAGCTTGTTTCAAGCAAACAAAGAAATTGCACTATGCACTTTCCTAGACATCGAAGGAGCCTTCGACAAACCTCCTTTGAAAGCATGGTCTCTGCGGCCACTCGAAGAGGCATTGATGAAACCACCTGCAGGTGGATACACTGGTCCAAGCCAACATGTTTGAGGAAACAGAGCAGGTTGAAATTGCCAGAGGGTACCCCACAGGGGGGCATACTCTCCCCCTTCTGTGAGACATGGTTGTAGATGAACTGCTAATTTCTCTGGATAACCAAGGGTATTACTCTCAAAGGTATGCAGATGACTTGGTCATCCTCATCAAAGGAAAGTATACTCGAACAACCTCAGAGCTAATGCAAAATGCACTGAGGACAGTAGAGGAATGGTGTAATAGAGAGAGCCTAAGGGCAAATCCGAACAAATCAACACTAATTCCCTTCACCCGGAAAAGGAACATGGGAGATCTCATACCTCCCAGACTATTCGGTGGAACATTACAAGTAGTAGAGCAGGTGAAATATCTAGGGCTGATTCTTGACAAGAAACTAAGCTGGAACCCGCATCTTCAACATGTAACCAATAAAAGCAAGATAACCTTCATGATGTGCAGGAGAGCTTTTGGAAAAACCTGGGGGCTCAAACCGAAAGCCATGCATTGGCTTTACACAGCGGTAATAAGACCAAGAGTAACTTATGGCTCACTCTTATGGTGGCCAAAAACGAACGAAAGACAGGCCAAAACTAACCTTGGGAAAATCCAGAGGCTTGCCTGTCTCTGCATAACGGGTGCAATGAATAGCACACCAACAGCTGCAATAGAAATAATCCTGAACCTCGAACCCTTTGACTTACATGTCATTGGAGAGGCCAGGATGAGTGCATACAGAGTGAAACAACCAAAAAACTGGAGAATTCTAACAACTGGACATACCAGAATCACTCATGTAATCAACATCGAAGAACTCGAAATGATTTCAGACTACATGCAACCTCCATACTCATTCGAAAAACCATTCGGAATACGAATTGACGCATCTGGATGGGCTCCGAGTATAGAATGATAATCAACTGCTAACAAAGTCTGGTATACAGACGGTTCAAAGATAGTTGAAGGAACGGGAGCAGGAATACATGGGGTAAGGCCAAGAAGGGACTACATTATACCACTTGGCAAATGCTCCACGCTATTCCAAGCTGAACACATGCAATTATGGTATGCATTCAGAAGAATCTAGAAAGTGGTCATGAGAAAAAACACATCTACATTCTATCTGACTGTCAAAGTGCTATCAAAGCACTCAACTCTATACAGATGAAGTCTTAACTGGTCTGGGACTGCCTCCAGATCCCCATCGAGCTGGCAAAACACAACAAGGTCACCTTGATGTGGGTGCCAGGTCATAGAAGCATTGAAGGCAACGTAAAAGCGGACCAGCTAGCTAGACAAGCATCTGAAATGCTATCAACAGGGCCAGAACCTGTGCATGGGTTAAGCAAAAACCGATGCAGTACCCTGATTGGCGAGTGGATAAAAAGAAGACACCAACAATATTGGGATCAAACTGTCGGGCAAATACACAGCAAAGTCATGGTAGGGCACCCAAACCGGACCCTGACGGCTGACCTTCTGAACCTGAACGGAACGAAGGCGCGTATAATAGTAGGTCTGTTGACTGGACCCTGCGGCTTAATAAAACACCTAAACACCATGGGAGTACGCAGGTAAACCGTGGAGTGTAGGCTATGTGATGAAGAGGGGGAAACAGCCTCTCATATTATCTTCGACGGCGACGCCCTGAGTAAAAGGCGAAACAAAACCTTTGCAGAGATCAACCCGGAAACAGGCATGAATCCGAATAACCTTAACAACAGGCTACTAAACCTAATTAAGGGCACAAACCTGTTTAAATGAGGAACCACTGACGACAGAGTGATACAATATACCCCAGCTGGTGGCAGTGTCAAGGGAAGCTACGTGCCAACCCTGTCTCTGGCTCGTCAGTTTTCAACCAACCAACCAACTAACCAAGAAATCGATGTTGAGATCCCCCCGAAAGAGTATATGCTTATAACTATCACTCGAAGTATCGAGAATCCTACAGCAATCCATATTGCCGTTATTAGATCGATATATGACCACAATGCAGATATCATTATCTACTGAGATTTCACTACAGTCGATGTCTAATTCAATGTTCAGGAAGCAGGACAAGATCCGGTTTATGCTCTTCTAAAAATTCGTCTAATATGTTTTATTTATTATTCGAGCATTGTATATTTAAATGGATAATTTTCAAAAAATTATTCAAATTTGGAAAACGTGTTTGGATTTCAACATCTCGATTCCTGGTCTGGCTAAGAGGATTCTCGGTAAAAAAAATTATTCATCTGGAATATTGATATATCTATTCACCATCGTCCCATCGGGCCATATTTCAGGGTTATATACTTCCTGGGCATGGATAATTGGGAAATGTTACGATCATAGAGCATGTTCTCTCATTTTTATGGAGAGGTTCACATGTGAATGGAATATGCGGAGCAGTTTTTCAAGAACTCCTAATAAGTTCGTTGGAATAGTTTTGGGAGACAGTCTGTATACATGTTTCCTCTATTGCTTTTTTTTGCAGCGTGATTCAATTCGTCCCGTTTAGAGATATGCTGCTTTTTTTGGGTCTAGATTATTTCTTCTGTAGTTGTTTTTATAGGAAACCTCTTGCCAGCCTGATTGATCATATGTTTGTTCGGAGTGTGATACAGATGACATTTTTGCTTTGGATATTGATTCGGAATCTTCATTACAAGTGGGAATGTTATTGGCAGATGAAGGTTAAGAAATTTCATTTGAGCTACTGCTGATAGGTGGCGCTTTTGTTGTTGATATGTTTGTCTGAATTGCTCTATTTTCTTCATTCGGGAGCCTAATAATGCATTCCAGGTAGTCTATTCGCTAACCTATTAGGCATATTTTTTTGTGTGGGAACATATTCTCACATTTCACTTGTTTCAGGTCATAGTATCTCCTGACACATTTTTGTTCATTACACTCAATGTCGTCCCTACAGTTTGCACTTTCCTGGTACAAACTGGTCATTTCACTGGAGTTAGATGATAAAACTGCACGATTTTTGAGGAACTTGTAGAGTAAGCCATTGGTTACACTTTCTGGTGATTTATTATTCATTATATCAATCAATTCCGTATTGCGGGGTGTATCAAGCTCGGATCTACACCGACCGCCATATTATAATTATCCATCTGAAGCATGGTGTGCATTAGTTTGATTAAAGCCCCCATTTCATTGGTTTGTTTGAAAATATGAACAGGATGTTCATAAAATCAGATGTAGAGTCATCTGCGACGGTAAACTCTAGTCACTGTCTTTCATCGTTCAAGATAACCCCTTGTGGGGTATTCATATTGAAAAGGAAAACATTATCAATTGAATATTGAATAGAAATAATTTTCTGATAATTGAAAATTCCACGATAAAAATGGAGTTATTTTTCGTGAATGTCTAACAGAAAATAACATCTTCCCATTGGACAATGAACTACATCTGATGTATATTCTGATAGGACCCCAACTCAGAAGAAAAAATCTGAAATTGAAAATTTTCATTTTTATTTAGATAGTAATTTGATTTTATATTCCAGTTTCGATTGAGAACTCATTCAGATGAATGAGACAAGAAGAATGTTTTCCAAAACAGATTAGTTACCAGAAATAATTTGTAACATTGACGCAAGAGAGGCATCGCATTCACTAGGTTTTCAATAAATTTTTGTCGACGAAAATCTAGAAGCAATCTTACTTTGCAAAGATGGAAAAAAATAAGAAACATTTCTTTTGAAGAAACAATCTGAAATGAGTATTTTTTTGACATTAAAACCAGTCATGGAGTATGATAGATTGATATGTTGGAAAATATTACTAGGATGTTCATAAAATCATATGTAGAGTCATCTGTGACTGGAAGATAACCTTCAGTCACTACCTTCCATCATACGAAATGACCTCCTGTAGGGTATTCAAGAGGGAAACATTCTCAATTGAATATTGAATAGAAAGATTTTCCTGTGAGTTGAAAAATCCACCATAAAAAAGAAGTAATTTTTTGTGAATGTCAAACAGAAAACAACTACTTTTCTGGCTAAAGCCACGCTGGACATACCTCATGATAGGTTTTAATGCAAAAAAACACTAATTTCAAAGTATCTCTCAAAAAAAAAAATTCTAACTTTTTTCCATCTTTGCAAAGTGATATTGCTTCTAGAAAATGTGTTTCCGATTTCTCCCGGTCTCCCCGATGATCGTGCAAACGTGAAATAAATTTTCGTCGAAAAAAATGTATTGATGACCTAGTGAATGCGATGCCTCTCTTGCGTCAATGTTACAAATTATTTCTGGTGGGTACTCTCTTTTGGAAAACATTATTCCTGCCTCATTCATCTATATGAGTTATTAATTAATACTGAAAAATCAAATACCTATCTGAATAAAAATGCAAATTTTCAATTTCAGTTTTTGATTTTGAGTTAGGGTCCCTTCAGAATATTCATCAGATGTTGTTCTAAATTTACTAGGTACTTTTTTTTTCAGTATTTTGAGTAATCTTTATTCGTCCTACCTGTTATGGAATATTTTGATGACCCCTGCTGAATACCGAAAACTAATCTATTTTGTATATGTAAGTGACTTTCGATCATTAGAATAATCATCGATGTAATCGCTGAAGCCGAAGCATTTTGGTTGATGATTTTTTATAAAGCAAATGGAAATAATTCACTGCTGATACTTCATCCATTCGAAACATCCGAGCTGTCATACATTAGATGAACATGAAGTTAGTTGTGTTGGAAAATTATTTCGGAGTTGAAGACAAAGAAAATTGTTTGGTTTGCCTAACTGTAACTGGAATGGAGTATATTCCATGGTTCATCCCCCACCAAGGAATTTGTAAACATTCGACAGGAAATCGTTCTGAGATCTCTCGATTTGAAAAAATTAAGAATGTTTTTTGGATGCAATTCATTATTGCAGCATTTTTGTGTTTTGGGTTGTGCTGGAATTTATATATATATTAATCGGTACTTGTACCCAAGATTCTGTACGTTGCCTCTTCCTGTTGTCTAACGAATTATATTCCTTCAATGGTATTGCATTTTATTCAGCAGTGTTATTCAAAGAACGACAGTTCTTCGAGTCATTGAATAACGTATGCAAAGTTATGGATGAACTTCTTTTCGAGAAATCTGAAATTATGTCTCATGATTTTTGCAAAAAATTTTGGTTTGCATGCCAGTTTGGAAAATATTTCTTATATATTTTGTATTTGTTTTGGACATTCGTTTTTGGCTTTCTTATTCTCAACAACATTGAACCCTCAACTCATGCTATGTTATTTGTATGTAATTTGATTCAACTAACCACACTATTCGTTAGCTTTCGGCATATCACACTTTTCATTACAATTGTGAAAGGCATACATAGAAATATATATACCGATTTGGGAAAACTTTCTCGGATGAACTACCTCAGTACTTCAATGGAAATAATACTCAGTAGGCGGAGACGTTTACTTTCAAAATTGTTTTTCTCTTTCAAAACTTACAACGATTTCTTCAACCCAACTCTCATGATCTTTTTACTCACAACAGTTTCAGTACTCATCATTAACATATATCTTTCGCTCACGCCATTGGAAGAGCCTTATGTGCTGCAAATTCGGATTTTACAAATTAACTCATTGTGTTTGATCGTAATGGTAGTCGGAGTTGTGATGTTTTTGGATCTAGGACACTTGGTAAGTGAATAATTTCTAACAATTGAATTTTTTCGTGAAAATGCACATGATAAAGCAACAACTCTGCTCATGATGAAGCAGCTCTTGTATCAATTCGTAGACCCATTGCATCAAGAAAATGGCACTGTTGAATAGTTCTAACCAAATACTAATGATATTTTCCCGACAAAATCTCCTCCGCCTCTGGGTAAAGTTTTTTTGTTGTCCCTATGAATTATGTGTTGAATAGTGTATTTTTTCAATAGACGCGGCCGATACTTGATGAAAATCCATAATTAGAGAAAATTGAAAACACTTCACTATGATTTTCACAAAAAATTGGTTTACAAAACCCAAGACACGTGTTTTGCTATACTATAGCTTTTTCAAGTCGGAATAAACTAAATTACAATTACTGGGGTTTGATATTAATAATAGGAGCAGGTAGTCGGTTGGATATTGGCAACTAAGTGACTATTGGACGAAATATTATTCAATTTCTAGTAAACAGATTCAAAAGGGGCGAATCATTCAAATTGATCAGGCCATTCAATGAGTATTGTGAGTTCTTGTCTTTGTTAATCTCTAACCTTTCTAGGATATTAAGTTTTGCACCTTTCTTTCCTGAGGTGAAGAAAGCGGTACTGAATAATTCTGTTCATAACAATATTGTATTGAAACCAATCAAACTTCTAGATGAAACAATGGCTTCTAGGCAATTTTTCCGTGAAAAAAGTATATAAAAATACTCGTGATCGAATGAATCATTCAACTCGACTATTAAATAATAATAATTTGAAAAATATTTACCTTGATATATTTCATCAAAATGTACAATGTATAGGAAATAAATGTCTTAGGATAGAAGATGTATTTTCTGATGTTAAATGTGACATTCTTTTGATATCTGAACATTGGCAGGATGAATCTAGAATGAAAGAGGTAGTAATTGAGAATTTTACACTGGCCAATGCCTATTCCAGACAAATCATGGGACATGGCGGGGTGGCAAACTATAAGAATAATAATTGTCAACTGTCAATACATAAATTAGATTCAAATGATTTCTCAGTAGAAGGAATATTTGAGTGTTGTGCAGTAGTACAGGACAAATATATTATTGTGATTGTAGTCTATAGACTTCCTGGTACTGACTTCAAACTATTCTTAGAATGTTCTGCAAATATGCTGGACAAAGTTGCTTCTCATTACAAAACTATTGTTATTGGAGGGGATTTCAATATCAAATTCTTGGAACGTAGTAATAACCGGGCACTTTTTGAGGGTTTGCTTGGATGTTATGATATAGCAGTAACAATTAGGTCTCCAACTAGAGTGACTGCAACTTCTAGTACTTGTGTAGACAATATTTTCATAAGCTCCAGTATAACTGACTGGCGATCAGAAGTAATGAATCTGAATTTATCAGACCATTTATCTCCGCACTTGTCATTCAATATTCAATATAACTCCAATTCTGATCCACAACGATACAAGTATACGCGGAAATTCTATGAACAGAATACTGTGAAATTTTTGAATCTGTTGAAACATGAACAATGGGATAATATTTACAAAGAAAATAATATTGATAATGCTTGGAACAACTTTTTGAATACCATCAGTGGTTTGATTGATTCTTGTTTCCCTGTAAAAAAATTGTCATTAATAAAAGACAAAAAAAAAGGGTTTGGTTTAACGAGGAACTTCTGCATTTAAAGCAAAAACTTACACTTATTTCTGACTTAGCAACCAATAATCCGATATACCATCAACCGAGAGCAGAGCTACAGAAACGTTACTGCAGTGTGCAGTGCACTGTCAGAGACTAAGAAACAATATTATGATAAACTGATAATGGAAGCAAATAATAAATCGAAAACGGCATGGAAAATTATAAATAATCTGGAAGGGGTTAGTCATAAAAATATGGATATCAACATTCACAATGAAAATGGAAATCAATTGACTGCCTTTAAAATGGCTGAGCAGTTCAACATCCACTTCACCAGAGAACCATCTTCTGTAAATCAGCATGATTCAGATTATTTAAAATTGAATGTGCCAGTGTCGACTAGATCTTTTTTCTCAAAGCCAATTACACCTACAGATATTCAAAATTTAATTGGTAATTCAAAATTTTTCAACTCAAGTGGATCTGATGGAATATCAAATAACTTACTGAAAAAATCTTTTGTAAGTTTATGTGAACCACTGGTTTTTCTCATCAATATCTGTTATTCTGAAGAAACTTTCCCGGAATGTTTGAAATTGGCAGTGGTTCTGCCATTATATGAAAAAGGTGATTCTAATGACTTTTCCAATTATAGAGCCATCAGTTTATTGTCAAGTCTCTCTAAACTCATTGAATTGGACACCAATAATCAACTTTTATCATTTTTGTGGGGCCAAAGACTGTTATCCAGAAATCAGCATGTATTCCGTAAAAATATGCTCTGTGTGATTTCCAAAAATGTCTTGTTGACAATCTTGATAGAGGAAAATATGCTCTTGTTCTCTTCATCGACTTTTCAATAGCTTTTGATCTAGTATCTTATGTAACAAGTTAGAATTGTATGGGGTTAGGGGGGTACCGCTGCAATTATTTGAATCATATTTGAATGGTAGAAGTCAGGTTGTTAGGCTAAATGATGTTCTGAGTAGGCACCTCACGATAATCCAAGGTGTACCTCAAGGCTCTGTATTAGGACCCTTATTATTCAATATTTTCGCAAATGATCTAATCACTCTCATGGAAAAAACCAAGATATAAAAATAGTGCGTTGCGCAGACGACACCAATTTATTAATTTTTGAAAAAACCATAGACATGTTACTGGTTAAAACTGAATGGGTTTATGATGAGATTATTCGGTGGTCAGAAAAAACTTTATATTATTAGGTCGTGACGAAACAGTCACAGTCTTTTTTGGGCGCTCCAAATGAAGGCCACCCGTGCTATTCGAAAATACAGAAAAAGAAATAATTTGTAGTGATAAAGTAAAACTTTTAGAAGTAACTTTTGACAAACATATGCAATGGGCAGATTATATAGAACTATAATCCAATAAGTTGAGAAGCAGTTGCTACAGCATAAAATATATGAAAAACCACTGCAGTAAAAATATCTTGCTAACTCTGTTCTTTGCATATTTTCTCTCACACATGGAATATGGTATTTTGAATTGGGGAAGCAGTGCTGGTATGAATCGAATTTTTATTCTTCAAAAGTATGCGATTCGAATTATTGAAAGCATTGATATGAATACCAGCTATCGACAATACTACACATCTCTTGGTATACTAACAGTTTACAGTTTATATATACTGGAAGCTTGCACTTACATCAAAGTCATTAGCAAAGCAATGCTTTTCAGTCAGGAGATGGTTAACGAAAGTTGAATTATATTTGTCCTTGATAAAAATGTTTCTATGATCAGATATGCGTTGCTTGAGAGTTCTACCTGTTCGTCCTATGTAATGACTTGGACATGTACCACAAGTTAGTTTATATATTCCAGATTTGGCAGACTTTCCAATTCGATTGTTGTTTTTAATGAATTTTCCCTAAGTATTATTTGTTCTGCAAGCAATATTAATATCTTCATGTCTAAAATGATTATAAATTATCTCTGAACGTTTGCCGAAATAAGTTATTCCCTGAAATTTGACTTTGCATTTGAATCGGTTGGATAAACTTCCTGAATTGCCTATTTATAGTTTTTTCGATAGAATGCTGTCAACTGAACTGTAGTCTAAGAGCTGGCTACGTTAATGAAAATGATAAGGTACAATAATTTTTTTACATAAGAACCTCCCTTACTAGCTGACAAGTGTATAGCTCTGTAGGCAGGAGTCAGTTCCAAAGCTGAAAGCGGTGGAGGGCGGTCAAAAATTATTCCAGAGCGTCGCCTGGCGCTCAGATAACTCCAAACACATGTTTGATTCAACAAGGCCTGGTAGCCCAGTTGGATGAACGCTTGATTTGAAAGTGCAAGGCTCTGGGTTCAATCCCAAGCTGGGTCAAGCAAGTTTAATTTTTTTTATTTTTTATTACACTCAATTGAACCACAAAAATTCTACAAGTCACAAAAATATATTACCTCAGAACATTCACCCTCACAACCCTTCAAGACACGAAACAGCATTTTCACAGAGCAAGACTTGCTCTGCAGCGACCTAAGGCTGCTGAATATTTCTCTGAACCTGTTTTTTCGGCGTACTTTTTCCAGGAAATAGCTCTAATTTTTTCAACGAAAGTATTATCCGTAAATTTCAATGTTCTGCAGATCAAATTACAGATCTTTCTCATGAGCGAACACCAGGAAGGGATATAAAGCTCTATTTGATTTGATTCGAAATGATTCATTTTCACATAGGGTATCGTAAAAGGAAGGGTATTTTCCCATTTTATCCTTGAAATACAGAATTAAATGCATTCCTAATAATAAATTACGAGATTTAACGTATTGAGTAGATAATAAATACACAGGGGATTCAAAAGTATTTTGACAAACTTCGGGAGGTGATTTCTCACAATATTCTATTATGAATTGTTCAAATAAATATATGTCCGGAAACGCTTCGTTTCCAAAATACAGGATGTTGAAGTTTTATTTTAATTTTCGTTTTTTTTTAATCAAACCAAAATTTGTATTGAGAGGTTTTTTGAGGTGTCAAAATCGAACCTGATGTTATTATTGCTCTTACTCGTAGGGAGCGCCACCTACACGTCTTCTCCTTTTTTGCAGATCCATAACTTTTTTGAGCGTACTTCTAGCACATTTTTCATTTAAAAAATCAATTTCTCAATCATATCTACCCAAAAAAAGTACCCCTGTTACAAGTTGCTATAAGCAACCGTTTTCCAAATACTTGGATTTGAAAAAGTCGATTATTTGATGATCGATGCGTGTTGAAGTTATCACCATCATTTTGCATTTTTCATAAGAATGCTTCAGAAAAGAATTTGACGTTTAAGTAAGTAGTTTTGGTAATTACATATTATGTGACAGTTATACGTTCTGTTGTTTTGTTGAAGTTTCTGTAAGTTTCAAAACACTTATTTTGAAAAAAAGGATTATTTGAACAATAATGCTCATTTAGCCGATATGCATTTCGTTCATGGCCTTGCGGATGGCAATGCGCGCGAAGCAAGACGTATTTACCAGGAGCGATTTCCTGATCGAGTACTGCCTTCAGCTCCAAAATTTACCAGTCTCCACCGTCGTTTGGCAGAAACAGATAGCTTCAAGAGGGCAGCTGATATTATTGGAAGACCACGAGTAGTCCGAACCTCAGAATTGGAAGAAGCCGTTTTGAAGGCTTTCGAAGAGAATCCAGAAACAAGAACAAGAATAATTGCTGAAGCTCTCAATTCTACCCAGGCCACAGTTTGGAGAATTATCCACGATCAACAATTTCATCCATACCATATTCAAAGGGTACAAGCTCTGTTGCCACGATACTTTCTCCAACGCATCACTATGTGTCAGTGTTTTTTGAGAAAATGGGCTGGAAATCCTCAATTTTCAAGATATGTACTCTTCACGGACAAGGCAAACTCCTCCCGAAATGCTTTCACAAACTTTCATAACAACCATATTTGGGATCTGGAAAATCCGCTCGCAGTTAGTGAATGACATTATCGGTATCCATTTTCTGTAAATGTATGGGCGGCAATAATTGATAGTTACTTGATAGGTCCTTTCTTTCTTCCGTTCCGACTGAATGGCGCAACTCACAGAGACTTTTTAGAAAATGAATTGCCGGGACTACTCCAGAATGTACCATTAGAAAATCGTATCCGCATGTGGTTTATGCATGATGGGGCACCAGCCCATTTTAGCGTTGTAGCCAGGGAATTCCTTAACACTGTCTATCCAAATCGATGGATCGGTAGGGGTGTAGAAGAACCTAACCAGGCGTGGCACCAAGGTCCCCAGATCTAAACCCGCTGGATTTTTTTTTGGGGACATTTGAAGTCACTTGTTTATAAAACTCCAGTAGCGAACGAGGAAGATCTAAGAAACCGAATACTAGACGCCTGTGAAACAATAAGAAACACAACAATAATTTTTGAGCGGGTACGAGATTCAATGACTAGAAGACTGAATGCCTGTATCTTTGCTGAAGGTGGACACTTTGAACAATTTATTTGAATACAATTTAGTTTCCTTCGTTTTATTTTATTCTACATATTCAAAATTTCTTGAAATAAAATGTTGATGTTTCTTGCAAATGTTATTAAAACAAATACAGATTTTGCACCCTTGAAAACTATTTCAAACGAGTAAAAATAAATAGAATGGGTGGCGCCCCCTACAAAAAACCAAAACCACTTACTTAAACGTCAAATTCTTCCTTAGCATTCTTGTGAAAAATGCAAAATAATGGTAATAACTATAACACGCATCGATATCAAATAATCGACTTGAAGTTTTCAAGTCCAAATATCTATAAAACGGTTGCTTATAGCGACTTGTAACAAGGATAGCTTTTTTACGTAGATATGATAGAGAAATTGAGTTTTTCACTGAAAAAAATGCCACAAGTACGCTAAAAAAAGTGATGAATCTTCAAGAAATAAAAAGACGTGTAGGTGGCGCCCCCTACGAGTGAGAGCAATAATAACATCAGGTTCGAATTTGACACCTCAAAAAACCTCTCAATACCAATTTTGTTCAAGTAAGGTCAGTATTTCGAAAGTTAATGAAAAAAAAAAACTTCAACACCATGTATCTTGGAAACGAAGCGTTTCTGGATATATATTTATTTGGACAATTCATATCAGAATATTGTGAGGAATCACCTCCTGAAGTTTGTCAAAGTACTTTTGAATCACCCTGTATATTATATATAATTTGAATTAAAATTAAATATGGCCAAACGCCTTGATTTCCAATAAAAATAAAATATTTTAGTGCAGGCCCTGAAATTTTGTAAAGTTATAGATTTCAATTGTAGAAATTGCGTGAAATTTTTGTCCAGAAGTCTAGGTCGGGGATTAAACGTTGGCTAAGTATATACAAAATGATAATATCGCTAAAGCGGTTAAACTTGTTTAATGCAGTATTGGCAATTTTTTTGTATTATTCAAATTTTCAGTGAATTATGAATTGATTACGAGTAGACAAAACGGAGGATAAGTATGAATAACAGAGAATACATTCATTAATTACAATCTTGTATTAACCTTTTTTTCATTTATTAATCGAGAAATCTGATTTTTATCACCATTAATAATATGACTGATCATCTTCATCCTCGTCGCTGGAATAATAAATATCTGTTGCATCATCTGAAACATAAATTAACATTTTTATAAAAACAAAAGTATTGTATCATGTAATACTTCATCTTCAGGATCTTCCTTATTCAGTATAACATTTTCAACTGTTGACGGTAATTGTGGGCCATCAAACCATTTACATTCATACATGGATAGTTGAGATGCGGTGGAACTGCTAAGTGTGCATTTGCCAGATATTTAATTCTGTATTTCAAGGATAAAGTGGGAAAATTCCTCTGTGAAGTCAAATAAAGCTTTATATCCCTTCCTTCCATTCGCTTATGAGAAAGATCTGTAATTTGATCATGATAGAACAATTTAAATTCACGGATAATACTTTCGTTGAACAAATTAGAGCTATATCCTGGAAAGGGTACGCCGAAAAACCAGGTTCATAGAAATTTTCAGCAGCCTTCGGCCGCTGTGGAGAAAGTCATGCTCTGTGTGTTGTCTTCAGGGGAGAACGCATTTCGAAACTCAAGCCATTTACCATATGATCCACTAGAAGATGGCAAACATATAGGAGGATATTTTACTTAATGTGAATCAGACCGGTCATTACCATTTGTATCACTATTATTCGAATCACTACTCAAACGAATTTGATTTTGAACAATACCCTGTTGATCCTCATTGGCACTTTCTACATTTGATTGAGTATTTCAGAAAGTTATGCTAGTATTGCTTAATTTATTATCATGAAATGAAGTGATAATTGATCTAGCTTCACTTATAGATGCATAATAACATGTTTCAAACAGATCTCCTACCTTTTGATTATCTTCTTCCCCTAGATGGATCTATCTCTATTTGTGATTACAATTCATCAAAACTTGAAAATGGGCTCAATTGTTTCTGATCCTTTCTGTTATTGATAAATGGTCTCTTCATTTAATTTTAAATGGTTTCGGATCCCACTATAAAATGTAAGGTCCCCGTCCTCTTAACTCGTACATGTTTTCATTAACTTCTGAGGGTTGGTCAAACAACTGAGAAACCGGTTGAAAAACATTTGTCCATTATCGATTGATGCTAGAAATGTTTTGAATCGTGTCAGAGAACCTATAAAATGACCTCTTTTCATTCTCATTTCGAAAATTCCCATTTTGAGAATGGAAACTAATGATCTGACTGATAATGAACAGTTCAACTATAATTCCTGGTCTATGGCAAATATCCAGAACTACAACTGTTGATAGAAATGTCAGATGAAATCGAAGATTGTCAGCGATCTGGCAATCCACTCAAAACCTAATCGTACCACTCATCAGAATACATAAATAGTTCAATTGCAGAAGAATCTTCGAATATAGAAATTGAACGGACTCACAGAATCTCTTGACTCCGGTGCTCCTCTCTGATTCACTTCCCAGAGCTGCTTACGAGCACAAGAGTGCACAGTGCTCTGGGGCAGCTCTGTTCTCAATTGAATATTTGGAAGGAGGATTTTGTAATATATTAATAAATACGTATCATTTCCATAAAAAAACTAAAACATAGAATGAAGAAGAATATTATATTATCTAGTACCTATCGTTCTTCATTTTTTCAGATCTCTTGCAGCTCAAAAAATATATTCTATGAATGAATATAATTGTTCCATGTAAACTGAGGAAAGTTCCCCTATGGAGTGGTATATTATTTGTGGTACTGTTATCTTTCATTCCAGATTTAGAAAAATCATTATAAATATTATATTTGATATGATTAAGTCATTATAGCATAATGAATAAACTTTCAGTCAATGAAAAAAAGAAATATATAGGTACATATACAATTATTCAGTGCCAATAAATTTAAAACGCAAATTATATTAATTAACTTTCTATTTCCCATTTTTTCTCTTTGACAATTCAACTCATGCATAAAAAATCGCATATTCCACAGTGCAATTGTCAGTTTGACAGCGGCAAAAGTCAGCTTCAACTTTCACAGCGACATATGCACTAGTGGTTTTTTCACTTATTCATTTGTTTATCAATTATCGCGGTTTTGGTTGCCAAAATGAATAAAGTTTGCATTGATATGTTTCTAAATTTCTTATTCATTGAATTGTGCTGCCGACTTACACTCGATGTTTGTATTGATATCGAGTAAATTTGTGTTGTTCAATTCCTAAACTGTTTCCTTTAGCAATTTGACTCGAAAAACTGTCAAACTAAAAACGCTCCACCTTCGATGTCGCGTTTTTAATAGTTGACAGTTTTTATCGTATAATTCCTCTGCAACACTTTCTCATTGAACAACTCAAATTTACCCGATAAAATACAAACCTCTCGTGCAATTATAAGTGAGAATGCCCGTTTCATTTCAGTTATGGATTATAAATCATCTCACCTACGATTTACCCTAGTACTAGTATTTACCCTAAAAACCTGGCCAAAAATCGAATACCCAAAGTACGATGAAACTCAACCCAAACATCGGGCGCACTTATAATATTGTTGACTGTATCATAAATTCAATTCAATGATATAATTTCAAATTCACTTCTCAGATGTGTAGATCAGGTGACTTCTGGCATTGTATGATATTTTTCAAATATAAATACCTGAGGATTTTGTTTTGAATTTTCTCATGTTTGATATTCTCCATACCAGATTTGGAAAGCATATTCCAGTTTGAATCTGAGGTGTAATACGAAAGTTTCACAGTATTCAAGTCATTGAAATTTGAGTACTGTCGTATTAAGGATCCTAACAATTGGCCGATTTGCTCATATTCTTCATATGACATGCAAATGACAAGTGATTAGTATATGTAACACCTAGTTCACTGGTGTTCATCATATATTCAAAATGAATTGGTTCCTTAACACGTGTTATTATCATTGTGTAACACGTGTGAATGTTCAAATATAATTTGTTTGTAACACTCCATTCGATAATACTATTCCCGACCTTCTGTAACATGACGCAATCCCTTACAGGTTGTACCTTTTTAAGTACCTTGACATCATCCGCGAAGAGTGGACATTCAGAATATTCAAGAACAGTGAGTAGGTCATTAATAAAAAGTACGAGAAGCAATGGACCTAGATTGGATCACTGTGGAACTCCAGAGATAGGATGATATTTTCCCGACGTGTTGCCAACAATGAATTTCCTATTTTCCAAATAGCTTGCAATTAGTAATATAAAGTTATTTGATATGCCAATTTCATTTAATTCATTTAGGAGATCATCATGATTGACTTTTTAAAAGTGTCTAGTTGGGATCTGTCCTCCATTGCCTCGTTAGCTTTATTCATAAATATGTTAATTTATTTGTATTCACAGACTCATTTTTAACAAAACCAAGCTGCTGCTGTACTATATATTTCTCAACATGACTCTAAAGAACTGCATATATTATTTATCCGAATAATTGAGCTGGAGCACACATCGATATTGGCCTATATTCTCAATATTTATTTTGTTCTTGCCTTGTGCATTGGAGTAGTGAAGATTCAAATCAAATCAAAAATATAAAAAAACGGTTTCCTTAGCCATGCGTGGCAACCTTTTAGTATATATGGAAGCATTCTATCTATTCCAGCATTTTTTTAAGTTTGAATGTTTTAAATCGCATCATTGAATTATTCCTCTGTTATAAGATTAATATTACACCACTCATTCACAATTATTTTGTTCTCTGAATTATTCAAGACACATGCTGCTTTTTTGAGACCTAAACAGATTGAAAAAATTCTGAAAATGCCTCAGTCGATTTATCATTCTGTATGAGCTCATCCTTATAAATATAATTTCTCAAACTCAAAGTGTTATTTCTTCCATTTTCAGTATAATTTCAGAAGTAATCAACATTGGTAGTTATGCCCTCTTCCAACTTGCGTAGATATTTGAGTTGTTTTCTAGTATCTATGGATTTTTGAAGTAGCTACTCACCGAAATTAACCTTCTGTATTTATCCTTTTCTTCCAACAAGTCTTTGATTTGTTAAGGATATTTTCTATGATTTTTATTCGTTGTGAACTGAGGTATGCACTCTTGTTCTATTTCTTTCTATATAGTGTAAGATATATCTGAAGCATGGTTTACATTAGTTTGATTTGAAATCCCATTTCATTGATTTGTTTGATGATATGAACAGGATGTTCATGAAATCTAATGTGGAGTCACCAGAAATTATTTGTAACATTGACGCAAGAGAGGCATCGCATCCACTAGGTCTTCAATACATTTTTGTCGATGAGAATCTATTTCCCGCTTCCATGATCATCAGGAAGACCAGAAGAAATGGAAAACATATTTTCTAGAATATCTCTTTGCAAAGATGGAAAAAAGTTAGAAACATTTCTTTCGGCGACATTTCTTTTTTTGACATTAAAACCTGTCATGGAGTATGATAGATTGATTTGTTTGAAAATATGAATAATATGTTCATGAAATCAGATGTATAGTCATCTGCGACTCAAAGATAAACTTCAGTCACTATCTTCCATCGTTCAAGATAACCTCTTGTGGGGTATTCATGTTGAAAAAGGAAACATTCTCAATTGAATATTGCAAAGAAATATTTTTCTGAGTTGAAAAATCCTGCATAAAAATGAAGTTATTTTTTGGGAATGTCTAACAGAAAACCACTACTTCCCCGGCTAAAGCCACGCTGGATATTGAACTACGATCTATCATACCTCATGACAGGTTTTATTTCAATGTGTCCCTACAACAGAAATGTTTCTAACTTTTGTCCATCTTCGCAAAGTGAGATTGCTTCTAGAAATTGAGTTTTCCATTTTTCCGGTCTTCCTGATGATCGTGGGATGGATGTTCATTGACAAAAATTTATTGAAGACCTAGTGAATGCGATGCCACTCTTTCGTCAATGTTACAAATGATTTCTGGTGAGTACTCTCTTTTTAAAAACACTCTTCTTGCCTCATTCATCTCTATGAGTTCCTAATTGAGATTGGAATACGAAATCAAATGCCTATCTGAATGAAAATGAAAATTTTCAATTTCAGATTTTTCTTTTCGAGTTAGGGTCCCTTCAGAATATCCATCAGATGTTGTTCTAAAGTTACTAAGTAATTTTAGTTTCAGCACTTTGAGTCCTCTGTATTCATCCCATCTGTTATGGAATATTTTGATGACCAGTACTGAATACCGAATGCAGATTTCTGATGCTGATGTATATGTTAGTGACATTCGATCATTAGAATAATCAGTGATTCAATCGCTGAAGCCGAAGCATTTTGGTTGATGATTTTTTTATGAAGCAAATAGAAATAATCCACTGCTGATTCTCCATCCATGTGAAACATTCGACCTGTATTACATCAGATGAACATTAAGTTAACTGTGGTGAGACAATATTTTGAAGTAGATGATAAGGAAAATTGTTTGGTTTGCCTAATTGTAACTGGAATGGAGTATATCCCATGGTTCATCCCCCACCAAGGAATTTGTAAACATTCGACAGGAAATCGTTCTTAGATCCTTCGATTTGAGAAAATTAGGAATGTTAATTGGATGCAGTTCATAATTGCAGCATGTTCGTGTTTTGGACTGAGCTGGAATTTATATATATTGATGGGTGCTTGTACTCGAGATTCTATACGTTGTCTCTTTCTGTTGTCCAACGAATTTTATTCCTTCGGTGGCGTTCTATTTCATTTTGGAATGTTATTGAATGAGCGACTGTTCTTCAAATCATTAAATAACGTTTGCAGCGTTATGGATGAATTATTTCTTTTCGAGAAATCTGAAATTATGTCTCGCGATTTTCGCAAAACATTTAGGTTTGCAAGCCAGTTTGGAAAATAGTTCTTATATATTTTGTATTTGTTTTGGACATGCGTTTTTTCCTTCCTTATTCTCAACAACATTGAACCCGCAACTCATGCTTTGGTACTTGTATGTAATTTGATTCAAATAACCTTACTTTTCGTTAGCTTTCGGCATATCTCTCTCTCTATTTCTCTCTTTCAAATTGTGATAATGGTTGAATATATTGTGTATTGTCCATAAATACTTGTTTTCCAAAAAGTGTTTGTATATAGACATTAGCACCTTTTTTGATTTTGTGTAACAAGACTTTGTCAATGAGATGTATCTTTATCTTCAGACAATAAAGCATATTTTGATTGATTGATTGATATCCGAGACGGAAATGGTTGATAATTTCAATTGTCACTTCTCTAGAGCTCAGAAACAAATTGATATCGATGAATGTTTCATGGAAAATGATATATCTGCCTGTGGAAGAATTTTTTCCATGCAACCAGTAACGGAGCATGATGTTATTATTTTGATAAAAGAATTGAAGAATCCCAGCGCAAGCGGTCATGATGAGATCTCCAATGATCTTTTGAAAAAATGTGCCCATGTACTCTGTCAACCGCTGAAATATCTCAAAAATTTCTGATCACGGAATCTTTCCAGAAAAGCTTGAAATGGCTTTAGTAACACCAATTTTAAAAAAGGTGACTGTAATTTGTTCGAAAATCACAGAGACATCCGTCTACTCTTTAGCTTATCAAAACTTTTCGAGATGAACATGAAAAACCAGCTACTTTCTTTCTTCTCGATTAACAAGATTCTCTCATCAAATCAACATGATTCCACTCGTAACAAAAGCACCGTAACAACACTTTATGAATTCAATGCACACGTTATAACTGCCCTAGATTGCAAGTTTCATGTTTGCGGGTTGTTCATCAACTTTTCGAAAGCTTTCGATTATGTGAATCATGGGCTTCTATTGCTAGAATGGTTATAGAGGGATTGCCTTGGATCTGATGAAGTCCTACTAAAGCGACAGGACCCAAAAAGTATTCATTAAAAATACCCATTAGCATCTATCGAACAAGGTGTTCCTCAAAGTTCCATACTCGGACCTTCACTTTCTTCAATTCATGCTAACGATTTAATTAACTACTTCCATGCTCTCTCATCAGTTCAGGTGATCGCATATGCCGATGACACAAATTTCCTGATTACGCATCGGAATATGTTAGCCTTAGCAGATAGTACAAATACTGTATACGAAGGGATGATTACTTGGGCAAATAAGAAACTCTTGGAATTGAATTTAACTAAAACTACACTGATAAATTTTACCCCGGATAATTCTACTGAAACCCTTAATATTTCAGAAAAAAATTAACTACACGTTGAATCGTGTGGAACTAGCAAAATGCTAGGTCCTTCAGATTACAAACTAACATGGCCACCGCACAATGAAACACTCTGTGAGAAACTGCGTAAAAACTGTTTTACGCTGAGGTTTATGGCGAACCACTGTGGTAAGGAGGTCTTGGTGAATCTATATTATGCAACCATCAACTGCCATCTGCGGTATGGGATCCTAAACTGGGCTATGGGGTCATCTGCTAACAGGGTGTTCATTCTCCAAAAATATGCCGTTCGCATCGTGGCTATTCTGGGATGGCATCAATCTTGTAGAAATACTTTTAAAGAGCTTAAAATACTCACAGTTGCTGGTCTATATATCTAGGAAGTCTATCTACGTTTATAACAACATATCGCTGTTCTCATCCCACAGACGAGCTCATGAATACTCAACTCATTCGAAAGATCTAAGTACCCAATGCACATCGAACCTCTCTCTATGAAAAAATCATCTCTATCTAGGACAAAAATTATTTAATGTTTAACGGAGCAATTAAACTCTCACCAAACATAGATATCTTCAAGTCTGCACTGGGAAGTAGTCTTATCAAGAAAAATCGCTACAGCATCGACGAATTTTCAAGCTGAACTTCAATATTCAATAGTTGATTATAATATATATTCACTCATTCAACTTTACATTCCTTTAATTTTTCTCTTTTTCATATTCAACACTCTCTGTGACTTTTTCCCAGTCATTGTTCACTGTTATTTGCTTTTGCTTCTGCATTGTACTTTTCAACTAGTGAAATAAAAATATTATTATTATTTACTTGCTTGACCGTACCTAGCCTTTGATTTGAAGTTTCATACGAAGTTGGTATCAAGGTTGAGTTCCAACTGAACATTTGGATGGGTTAAGGTAAAGGCTGTTGTCTTAACAGTACTCAGTAAGCCTGTCTAAATCTTTCTGAATCAGTATCGCATCATTAGGGCAAGTGACAGGAAGAATAATTTTCAGATAATTTGCATATATGAGGAATCTGAAAGGATGGAAGCACTTTTTTATCATTAATATAAATGTTGTACAGCAGGGTCCCCAAGTGGAATCACTGAGGAATGCCGGACGTAACCAGAACATAAGTAGATGCTATGGCACTGTGAACCGTCATCATATTTCACTTTTGATTGACAGATTAATGACCCATCAATCATTTCTGATTGATATGTTATTTGGCTATATTTTTTTGACAGGTCAATTACCATTAGTAAAATTTATTTCAACTATTCATTAACACGTTCGGTGCCGCTTGGCTCTTATAAGAGCCCAAGGCCACGATACCCCAATGCCGCTGGCTCTTGAAAGAGCCGCTGTTAAATTCTGTCGTTATGCGGTATAATTGAAAAGAATTGAAAAAAAAAAGAATTGAAAATAAATTCAAAAAGTAACTCTAAAAATTAACTTCAAGGCATTTTAACACCAAAATAACAACGTATTGTGGAATAATTGAATCGGATCCTGGCTAAAACCAGCCGAAAATGGATGGCAGCGAACGTGTTAAGTATTCCCCCTGATTTTTGTAAGTTTTCAATCATTTGTATCGCCCCATTTCCCACAACAGATCAGATCACATAACTAGATACAAACCCTATTCTGAAGAGTACCGCACACCCGCTGTTTGTTAATTACCAAAACCACTCATTGACCAAGATACCACTGCGTGATCAACACCCCTATCTGTTAATGGAACTAGAAGTATTTTTTTGAGATAATTATCAATACAAGAATACTTTATGCCGGTTGCCTATCAAATAATGGCCGAAAGTGCTTTCAATAAAATTCAATTAACTGATTTTTGTCGAACAATTACCTTATTTGGTAAAAAGAAAAGTTATAGTTATTTCAAAGAGAGATATATGGGAAATAGAAAAGTATGGGTTGCCGTTTCTCACATGGCCGCAACCTCTTGGCAACCAGGTATAAACAGGTACCAATTAGTTGAACTTCTACACTCATTACGAATTGAAATCAGTGTTGTGTTGTCAAATCAAAGCTATTATTTTTCTCTGCACGATGGAGTAGGGTTGCCTATGGAAAACTGGCCGCTAATAGGGGTTGCCAGCTTATGAAGGTACATAAGAGCGAGAGAGAGTTAGCGCATCACACTATCTACTGACAAGGACGCAGTAGCCAGCTCATTTCAACTCTATCGCGCAAGCGTCGACAAATGAGGTACACAACTTAAGGCACAAGCAGTGGGATCGCCTTAAAAGTACTCCAAAAAGACATTCATAATTGATAAATCATTTTCCGATTGTATTCAAAGTGATTATTGTCGAGACGAATATCGTAACGAATAAGTTCCTATCAAAAGTTAATAAGTGAATAAAATGTAAAAATACATTTCGCAGGTGATATATCAGAATACATTCAATTTCATTTGGGTTTTCGGCAATCGGTTACTAATTAATTGAACATTTTAAAAATATGACAATCTAAATTTTTTTAATATTGGAAATTAGGCGTGAATTTTGACTGTTTATTAATGATACTGAAGTTAGCGATTTGGATTTTAGAACAAATTTATATACCTATAAGAGATATATAAAAATATGCACATCTAAAAAATAAAAAACTCTACATGTTAAATTTTTTAAGTATTTTTTGTAATAATTATTTATTGGAAAAAAAGAGTTATCAGATGTCGGCCACCATAGGTATCATTATTCATATTTCATAACGAAGTAAAACAATATATAATTGAATTTTATTTTTTATTTAATTAAACAAAACATTGGAGAATTGAGTGAATAACTGATAAAAGCCATTACTTTTTTGTGCCATTTATGCATCCTCCGATTCATCAAAGTTATAAATTTCATAGTTACAAATATCAGAATAATATTCTCCTCTTGAATCACAAACCATATCATCGACTTGTAGTGGCGTTGAATCTCCAACGAACCATCTTGGTTTTAGAAAACCAAATCTGATAGCTAAAAATATGTCATTCAACACAAAATCCCCCAAATATGTCATTTAACACATATTTCATTGATTGGTCCATCATATACAATAAGATGACCACTGCTAAAACGCATTTTTTTTCTCTGAGCATAGTTACTATTCCAGCAATCAAAAACACAATCTTCCAACACACGAAAATGAAACCCCTTATAATTACGTGCAATTGGTGCCCAACTATTGTTGGTATATATACCTATAATGTAAACCCAATCCCAACACAGCCCCCATTTTAATATATAAATAACAATGCATCCCATACTCACGCCCCTTTGTTATCTTTTCAGCACAAACCACATTTGTAGCATTTGTAAATAATGAATAATATTATTACTGAAAGAGCCTCGGACCAGGGACAAAACGTCTATTTTCAGAAGTTGATTAATTTTTTGTATCCGGAGCCTGAGAACCTCCAAACCAAAAAATAATCTCATACATAAACCTGGAAATGTGTTGGTAAATTACATAAAATTCAATGTTACGAAGTTACTAGTTCACAAACAATTCTAAGAGAATTATACAGATATGGAAATAGAGGCATATCACTGAATATCATGCGGTATTATTTGTCACAGAGTAGACAAAGGGTCAATGTAGATAACCAGTGAAGTGAATGATCTTCAGTAACACTAGTTGTGCCCCAGGGAACAGTATTAGGACCAATACTGTTTCTGGTGTTCATCAACAGTATCACTCATATACAAAACATTTTCTCATACGCTGATGATACTGCCATAGTCTTCACTAAAGATATTTGGTCGAGGTTTTTATAGCAGTTGAAAAGGGAATGAAAATATAAAATATGACTTGATCTCAACCTATTAAGTCTGAACATTGATCGAACGAAATGATCAACCAGAAAATTAACCATGAAAAATTCACAAATTTCACTGTAATCAAAATTCATGTTCATGTCTCATGATTGAAAAAACCAACAAAATTATATATTAAGGGGTCATCTTAGACAAACCATTCGATGAGATGAAATGCCCTTTACATAAGGAACAGACTGAGACAACACATCCAAAAATTATATCATTTAAAACATATTGTACAAACAAAATTGCTCACTGTATACTACTCATTAGCAGAATATTTTAAAAAGTATTGGATTACACCAAAGGGGAGGGGGAATGTACCATAACAACCTAGGGTGTATACAAACTGTAGAAAAAACAAAATAAAAAGGTAGTAACTGAAAAAAAACTATTCTCCACTGAACATTTTTACAAAGAATCTAACTTACCTGATGTAAGAAGTCTTCATGCCTTCTCATGCTTGATCTGGATGTTTTTCCATGAACAGGAATATGAAATATCTTACCAAAGAAATACCAGTGGATTTGCCATTGCTTAAGATGAGTCATTCCCAAAGATTTTTAGACTTTTTCGGTCCAAAACTACATAACTGTTTTCCATTAGAACACAAAAAAAATTGAAAACAAAAAAATTCAATTAAGCCATACAAAAATTCATACTCGCCAAAAAAGATAAATTTGGCAATGTCTTTCCGAAAATTACCAAAACAACACAACAATCAACTTGACATATATTTCGCACCATTTCCTCTATTAACCAACAATAGACAATCCATTATAAAAATATTTCACCTACGGCCCCCTTTTGAGAGTTGCTGCAAAACACAACACAAGCACACATGTGCAGGCTACTGAAAACCAGGTAAAATATCAGTAATATTGATACTATTATTATATTCGCTATGTTTTACATTGCCGTCAATGAATTGAATTGAATCTTGTGGAATGTCGGCTCGACATCGATTATTTTGCTAGTCGAGGGAGCAACGAGAAATCAATTCGAGCTGACCCAGGACACACAGACAGCAGCCCTCCAGCCGAAGTCAGCTGGAGTCAATCGAAGTCGACAGACCGCCCGACTCCAGCCAGAGAAGGAAGCTATTGGTTGAATTTTCTAGGTAACTGGATACTAGGTTACGCGATTTTGGCAAACGGTGAGCCATTGGAACCCTATGTCAGCGTTCCCGGTGAATATACATTTGCACTCAAAAGGCGAGCTGAGTATTGAGAAAGCTCCCTTTCGCAATTATTTGGTAACACCCTGTATGTGTATCAGGCGGTTTGATTCCCGGACAAAATATCACCGACAAAATATCCCCATGACAAATTACCTCCGGGCAAAATACCCGCGGACAAAATATCCCCATGATAAAAAGTCCCCGTATAATTTGGCGTCAAAAATTGGTTCTATACTGATGTCTCGTGGTGGTCTGTTATGTTACGTTTAATTTCTGTAGGTTTCGCTATCTCGTGTATTTTAATTAGTTGTAGTATATCTGTCGTCAGCTTTTTCTTCTGTCAGACTTCACTCTGAAAATTTGTTGTGTATCGTTGCTATTGTTGCAGATTAATGTTCAGATATTTGAAGTTCTGATATATCAATATTGTCGATAATCCTGATAATAATTATTGGCGTAATATAATTTCCATGCCGTTAAAATTTGTTCCTCCCAGAAAGGCCAATTATTCATAGATAAATAGAATGAGAGTATCTCGGCAGACAGAACCATTAGCATGTAGGCTTCCTTATCTTGCCGCTGCTGGGAATCGGTTCCAGTTTTGAAGGTACCCTATTTCGCGAGCAAAGGATGTCAGCCTTCTAACCGATACCTTTCTCACACTCTCCGGGTTCAGAGCGATGCTCCCGAGGTGCGCTTCCCGTATTGCTGCCAGTGCTGGGCATTCCGTGAGGATGTGGGTGGCTGAATCATCATCCTCCAACCACCTGCATTCAATATCATTCATGATACTTATAATGTTGAGGTGCTTGTTTAGATGTCAGTGTCCCGTGGGGTGCCCTTCCACTATTCTGATTTTCTTTCTGCTCAGCGTGAGCAGAGTCTTGGCCCTCCTAGTGGAAGGGCCTTCGATGTGGAGTTTCGATTGTCTCATGCCAGGGGCCTCTTTCCATGCTTCCTGGAATTTTACTTCCAGGATTTCCTTCATGGTTGAGATGCTCCATGATCTGAAAACTCCTAGTATTGGTTCTGGTCCAATGGTCGGCCCGTTCGTTTCCGGGCACACCGGTATTACCGGGTACCCATAGTAGATTTACCTAAGTGGCGATGGATATTCTTTGCAGATCGTCAATGCATTCCGGCACCAGTAGAGAACTGACTGTACGACGTAAGGGCCTTGATCGCCGCTTGGCTGTCCGTGCATATCGAGAAATGCTTGCCGAGGTAGCCTCTGTTAATATGTTCTCTTACACAGGCGAGTATGGCAAAAACGTCTGCCTGAAGTACTGAAACAAAATTTCTCAGGGCATAGTAGAGTTTAGTTTTCAGAGATTGCCCGTATACCACGGCGTCGGCTGATTCACCCATGTCGGAGCTATCTGTGTACCAGATGATCCCATTGGTGGGGATCAAGCGGTGCCCTATCTGTTCCCAGTCCTCCCTTTCGAGAATGACTGAAAGCGGCCTTTTGGTGAATCGTATGACAAGTGAGTAATTGTCCCCTGGTATCTCCTGGAGTGGACAATACTTCACTGTTTGATTCCATACATTCCCTCGCTCCGCCATTGGCAGGAGCTTCTCAAGCGAGCGATGGCTTTGCGTGCCTCATGTTCAATGGAGGCAGTCCTATGAGTGTCTTCAGTGCCCTAGCGGGTGCCGTACTCATTGTACTTGTTGTCGCAAGACAACCTTATCTAATTGGATTTTTGATTTGCCGGATGCTGCATCTTGCCACCAGACGATGGCTCCGTACGTAATCATTGGGCGTATAAGAGTCGTGTAGATCCAGTATAGAATCTTGGGGCGCCCCCGCTGCCAAATGCCCATTGCATGCCCAGAAAGCGACTGTGGCTTTCCAAACTTTGTGTTCTGTATGCTCGTTTCAGTTCAGCTTGTAGTCAAGGATGACTCCAAGGTACTTGACTGAGCTTTTGTATTGCAGGGACCTCCCACTGAGTTGGACGTTTGGGAGGTCCCCTGGCTTGCGTTTCCTGGTGAAAAGAACCTGCTCCGCCTTTTCAGGGTTCACACTCAGCCCTACTAAACGGCACCATTCATTCACCCCGTTGAGGGCTCCTTGTATAGGGCCCCTCACGAGGTCGGATGACAAAGACGTCCGCGTAGGCCTGAGAGTAGTAACCCAAATCTTTTTACTTCACTAGGAGGCCATCCACCACGAGGCACCACAGGAGACAAGACTGCTCCCTGTGGACAGCCTTTCGTGGGTACGGCCTCGCTAGAGCTACTTCTGATAGTTTTTTAGCTAGCCTTCATGACATCATGGCGTGAATACATCTTATAATGGTTGGGTTCACGCCCCTTTCCCTTATTGCCTGACATATAGAATCAAATGCTCCTCCTACGTCGATAAATATACCTAGAGTGGCGCCGTCATGGCCAACCCCCCCCCCCTTGCAACCCTATGGACGAGTCGATGGTGCCCTTGCCACTCTGGTACGCGGTGCTGGAGGTCGCTGAGTGGGTTTAGTTCCAGTACCTACTCTCTGATGGATGTGTCTGCCCACCAGCCTTTCAGTTGCCTTCAGAAGAAAAGACGTGAGACTGATGGCTTTTGCCTGGGTGTATTCATTTTTACCAGGCTTGGGGATGAAGATGACCTTGGCTGTCCTCCATGCTTCAGGAACGTATTCGTGTGCGAGGCAGCTGCGGAATATTTACAGAAGATGGAAGATTAGGATATTGCCTTTTTGTAATAAGGCTGGGAATATACCATCTTCCCCGGAAATTTGAAAGGTAAAAAGGACTCAACGGCCCAGTCCACTCTTTCGTGAGTTACAATCACGGCAGCCATCCTGTAATCAACCTTTGTGTTGGATGGTACAGTTGGCTGTGGAATGGGTGTTGCACTGTTACTGCCTGGAAAATGGACTGAGAGCATGTGTTGGAGTGTCTCACCGTCCGAGGCAGTATAACCGCCTTCGGGTAGGGAGAGCTCCTCCAGCTTCGCTCCCGGGTCTTTGGATAGGACCTTGTTGAGTTTCGCTGTCTCTGTTGAGTTTTGCTTGGCGGTAGGTTCCCCAAGTGTCCCTCTGTGCTATTCGTTTACTCTTCTTGTACTCTCTTTGTGCTGACTTATAGTCTTCCCAGTGTGTGGGTTGTTTTGTCCATTTGTCTTTGTTGAGAAGTTTGCGGACTCCCTTGCAGTGGAACTCTATTTGTGAGTTCCACCTGAGTTTCGAACAGGTAATTTTTGGTTGATATTATGATTTATGTATCTGTTAATTTTATAATTTTTGTCAACTTTTTTTTTTAATAAATGTCTTATGTTATGAATTTTTTTTATGCTGTTAATATTGTTGGCACTATACTGATTATTTGGATATTCTTTGATTAATTTGGAATTATTAAAAAAAAATTACTTGTTGTGTTACTGGGGAAGAGTTTCGAGAATTTCACTTTGAAAGTTGAATGCAAACGTATATTGAAGTAATATGTTATAAAACGTGATTATTATAATAAGATTTGACAAGCGTCTTGTTTCTTCCTTGTCAAGGACTGTATTTGTTTTTTCTGCTTTTCCTAGCAACGGTCGGAGCCTTGGAATGCGGGTTATGCCATGGAATGCGAGTGTGCAATATTTAGTGCAACACTTGTTCATTCGTAATTATAATTATATGTTATTTAATGACCTAAACCAAAATGTGTTCCTATGTACCTACAACTGGAATTATTTATTTGTCGTGTTTGTGTCTTTATGTTCGTCCAGGAATATTCCGTCTTGGGGGTATTGTGTCTTGGAGATATTGTGTCCGGGGATATTTCGTCCGGAATATTTTGTCAGGGATATTTGGCTGGGGATAAAAACGCATGGAACCAAAATATGATTGGAAAAGAAGACTCTTACACCATTTCATCCTCAATTTTGCTGGTTTCCATTTACATCAATAGAATTCCAGTTCATCCCAGTTTCGTTACAAATATTCCAAGAAGAATTCCATAGATTATAATATAACTTTGCAAAATACTCCCAATGAAGTTCTGGAATTGTCATAGAACAGTACCACGGACATGTTCTCATGTTCGGTTTCCCCAAAATTCCATTCAATAAGCACTTTCCACCATTGCCCTTCATTGATCAACATTTCAAGTGTTCGTCTTCGTTGCCTATAGATTTCTCAGTATATTGTGAAGAATATCGCTGGGAACTGAGTCTTCATGATTTTCATGGGATAATATAACGTAGAAAAACTCATTTCCCAAAATTATTTGATTTTTCCGGACCTCCATAGAGATGAAACCATAATGTTGTTGATAACACTGCTTGGAGCGTTCACCTTGGATGACTTCATTAATTTTTTTCGCAATGTAGGAGTTTATTTTCTGGTAGATTGAATGGTTGATTGGACAACTAGAAGCCTATGAGCAACGAGACCCCATAGCAAGTATTGATTGAATGTGATTTTTTATGGAGGAACAATGTTCTTGACATGTTTTTTTGGGTAATCTCCACAGTCTGAAATGGAAATATAATCAGTTAGAAAAGGCATATTTGAGTTTACTTTCTAAGTTACAAGTACTTTTTTTTCAGCACTTTGAGTTCTCTGTATTTGTCCTATCTGTTATAAATATTTTAATGACCGCTACTGAATAACGAATGCTAATTTCTTCTGTATATATAAGTGACTTTCGATCATTAGAATAATCAACGATTTAATCGCTGAAGCCCAATCGTTTTGGTTAATGATCGTATAATGAAGCAAATGGAAATAATTCACTGCCGATACTCCATCCGTGTGAAACATTCGACCTGTGTTATATTAGATAACATGTTTTTTGTGGTGAAACAATATTTCGAAGTGGATGACAAAAACTTGTTTGGTTTGCCTAATTGTAACTGGAATGGAGTATATCCCATGGTTCATTCCCCACCAAGGAATTTGTAAACATTCGACAGGAAATAGTTCTGAGATCCCTCGATTTGAGAAAATCAGGGATGTTTTTTGGATTCAACTCATTATCGCAGCATTTTTGTGTTTTGGACTGGGCTGGAATTTATATATATTGATGGGTGCTTGTGCCCAAGATTCTATACGTTGTCTCTTCCTGTTGTCCAATGAATTTTATTGCTTCAGTGGTGTTGTATTTTATTTAGCAATGTTATCGAATGAGCGACAATTCTTTGAGTCATTGAATAACACATGCAGAGTTATGGATGAATTATTCCTTTCCGAGAAATCTGAAATTATGTCTAACGATTTTCGCAAAAAATTTTGGTTTGCAAGCCAGTTCGTGAAATATATCCTTTATATTTTCTATTTGTTATGGACATGCCTTTTTTCCTTCCTCATTCTCAGCAATATTGAACCCACATCTCATGCTATGCTATTTTTATGTTCTTTGATTCAACTAACCACACTATTCGTTAGCTTTCGGCATATCACAATTTTCGTAACAATTGTGAAAGGTATACATAGAAATATATATACCGATTTGGAAAAACTTCTTCGAATGAACTATATCAGTACTTCAGTGGAAATAATACTCAGTAGGCGGAGACGTCTACTTTCAAAATTGTTCTTCTCTTTCGAAGCTTACAACGATTTCTTCAACCCAACTCTCATGATCTTTATATTCACATTAGTTTCAATACTCATCATTAACATATTTCTCTCGGTCTCGCCCTTGAAGAGTCTTATGTGTGCTTATTCGGATTTTACAAATTAATTCATTGGTATTGATCGTATTAGTAGTCGGATGGTGACGTTTTTGGATATAGAAAACTTGGTAAGTGAATAATCACTAAAAATTTAATATTTTCGTGAAACTGTTACAACTCTGGTCATGACAAAGCAGTTCTTGAATCAATTCGTAACCGCATTGCAAGAATGTGGCACAACTGAATAGTTCTCACCAAATTATTTCAGTCGGCAGGGAACAAAATGGCCACCGTAAAACATGGGGCTACAGTAGCGATTTCTTTTTCCACGTGATTGAAGGTTGATCTAAGTATAACTCTGAGTGCGTTAGCGGCCATCTTGGAAAACGCGTTTTCTCATATACAGGGTGTTCGTGAATGAGTGCGACAAACCTCAGGGGGTGATTTTGCATAAAAAAATAATGACAACTTGTTATATGACTTTTGTCCGCAAATGCTTCGTCTTCCAAGATACGGGGTGTTAAAGTTTTTTTTTTAAACTGAAATTTGTTGAGTTTTAAGAGGTGATTATTGCGCCTTGTTTCACATGCAATTAATGATTTATGGTCATCATTGGCGCGCATACGGAAATGATCTCAATTTTTAAAGGAAAATGGTACGCCACTGAATTCCTCGTTTAAATTGTGACAAAAAATCTCTCCTGCCTTTTTCGTATTGGGTGCCGTTTTTTATGCAAAAAAATGGAACATCTTAACGCGTATTTGTCATTACTTTAAACATTATCTAGTAGCGATGCTAGTAGGCACTTTCAACATTCTGTTGAATACGAATATATCAACGAAATGTCAAATTAGCGTTTCTTCATTTTCAACTTTCGTTTGGTATAACATTAATAATAAGTAATAATTTTTTTTTTATCAAACAATGGAAAATTATACAAATGCGGAATTGTCAGTCATGCAAAATGCATGCTATGGTCGAAGTAATGGAAATGGTCGGCAAGCTCGACGATTGTATGCTGAGATGTATCCAGGACGGAGGGAACCCCATCACACAATATTTGCTCGTCTTCATCGATGTTTGCGCAAAAATTGTACATTTGCGAAACAAACGGCTGACGGCGGGCGCCCTCGAGAAGTACGAGCTATGGAACTGAAAGAAACAGTTCTCGAATTAATTGGGGAGTCACCTGAAACAAGTACTTGAAAAATTGCCAAAATACTGAATGTAAGCAACTTCACTGTATTTGAAATTCTTAAAGACCAGCAATTGTATCCGTTTCACATTCAACGTGTGCAAGCTCTACCACCTTGAGACTTTTTTCCGCGCATAGTTTTTTGCCATTGGATTCTCCATCAAATCGCTCGAATTCTAATTTTTCAAATGGCGTTTTGTTTACTGACGAGGATAATTTTGGACGACAGTGTATACGAAATTTCCAAACAATCACCTCTGGGCTGAGGAAAATCCACATGGAATCTTTGAAGCTTATTTTCAGCATCAGTTTTCAGTAAATGTATGGCTTGGAGTACTTGATGATAATTTAATCGGTCCATATTTCCTCCCACAATGACTAACAGGCGACTTTTACCTTAATTTTTTACAGGAAGAGTTACCAATCCAATAATATTTATTGTCAAAAATATGAACATGTTAAAAACTTATCTAATATACAATAAAAGTTTGCAGTTTCTTCTTTCCGTAGGAGGGGGGGGGGGGTCGGGGGTAGGAAGGGGGGGAAGGAACTGCCGCTCATAGTTGGGGGTTTGTAGACTGCCTTCTTGCCTTCTCGTAGGAGGCGAAGGGGCAGCCCCTGCTGGTGTGAGCAGTGAGCTTCGTCGATATATCAGTTTGTTTCTTTCCGATACTTGAGGTTTGCTGACGCCTCCTGCCTTACGGCTTATGCGATTCTTTGTTTTATTTCCGATAATTCAATTAATTTTGTTTCCTCTATGTTTTCTAAGTGACTCAGGTTGTGCTGGAAAATTAGCTAAAAACCACCTTCAGATAATGCAAAGTTTTGAAAGAGTTTCCCCTTTGGTTTTTTCAATTTACATTCTTATGTATTTCTTACATTCTTAGTCATTATTTATAGTTTCTCTGTGAAGTTCCAGACTCTGGAAAATTACGCCGTGTTCCCTTGGCTCGTTTTCTCTAATATTGATTATGCCTGCGGTAAGTGGGCTATTGAGTATGTGAAATCTATAGAACTTGTCTGCGATTTTTCTTATATAATATACTATTTTCTCCACTCCAGCCAATTCGCGCAGATCATCCAACCGGATGTATCCGTTACTATTGGTAACTATACGGAGTGCTTTACTCTGCAGCCTTTCCAACCTCGATAGTTGAGTTTTAGAAAGGCTGCAGTATATTGGACAAGCGTATGTAATTGCCGGCCTGATTATCTGCTTGTAAATTCTAACTTTGTTGTCCATTGTCAAGTTGGAGTTGCGTGCAATGAGAGCGTAGGTCCGCTTAATTGCGGCCGCCCCTCTCTGCAACGTCAACGAGATATGTCTATGCAAGTTCAGGCGCTTGTCCAACTCCACTCCCAGGTATCTCGCTGAGGGCCTCTCCGTCACTTGGCTTCCTTCAATCCATAACTTCCTGAAAATATTCACATCCGTTCGTTTTTTCGTGAAGTTAACGACCTCTGTTTTACTCGAATTTAGCTTGATCTTGTTGTCCGCCATATATGGTATGATCAACCGACCCAGATGAATCTGGAGCTGCCTTGCAGCCACTTCGCTGATAAACGAGTGGGCGTAGATCGCGGTGTCATCCGCGAACATAGCCGTACTCGTCTGCGCGAAGGTAGGAAAATCATGGGTATACCACGAATACAATATCGGTGACAGGGAAGACCCCTGCGGGACCCCCGCTCCAGTTCTGCTGAACTGGTACCATTAACATTTACTTTGAACTTCCGTTCCGTCAAGTATGAGTCTATTAATTTTGTGAGGTACAAACGCATGCGTGCCTCTGCCATTTTGGCGAATAACCCTTCCGTCCAGACCGTGTCGAACACTTTTTCGGTGTCCAACAGGACCATAACTGTGTTGCGGTCTCCGTGGAACGCTTCCCTAACCCCGTGAACAACCCGGGCTACTTGGGAAGTTGTTGAATGACCCTTCCTGAACCCGAATTGCTCAGGTGAGATTACCCTCAGTCCTTCCACGCATTCCGCAACACGGTTCAAGAGGATTTCATCTACCACTTTTGCCACCACGCTCAGGAGCGAGATGGGCCTGTAGCTTTGTATACCCTTTTTATTTTGCCCCGCTTTAAGCAGTGGAATTATTTCTGCAGTCTTCAGACAGGCTGGATAATGCTGCCATCTGATTATCGCATTTATTATATAGAGCAGTTGTACGATTGCTTTTTTGGGAAGGTTTTTTAGCAGAACGGCGTCGAGTTTATCCAAGCCCGGCGCTTTATTCCGCGGCAGACTTTTGATTACCCTCAGAACGTCTTCATAGTTTGTTAAAACTTTTTGAAGTTCTGAGGGTAGCATTCTAATTGCAGGCGTTTCCCGAATGTTTTTTGCCACGCTAGACACTCTCGTATGTTCAGGTCTAGTGTCTGGTTGTACAACGTGGACTCTACTGAAATACCTACCAAACAAATCCGCTTTTTCCTGCGGATCTATCACCGCACGTTCGGGGCCACTCACTATGGCTGGTATGGGTTCTCTTTTTCTTTGAAAGAAGAGTTACCTGTTCTTATTGAAAAAAATTCTCTACAGCTGAGACAACACTTCTGTTTCATGCATGATGGTGCACCAGTCCATTTTAGCATTATTGTACGTAATCACTTAGATACAGTATATCAAAATCGTTGGATAGGTAGGGGAGGTACGGAACATTGGCCTGCTCGATCTCCGAGTTTAAATTCTCTAGATTTTCGCATTTGGGGTTTCCTTAAATCATTAGTTTATTCCACTCTCGTCGAAAATGTTGAAGATCTGAGGAATCGAATTATAGCCGGCTGTGAGACAATAAGAAATACACCAGGAATATTTGCGCGAATACGACAATCAATGAGGCAAAGACTTGAATCTTATATCACGTCTGAGGGAGGTCATTTTCTATATTTGTTGTAGCTTTGCACCTATTTATTCATTAGTGTTATTTTCTGTTATTGGTCTGGTTTTACGTTATTGTATTAGATAGTTCTTGAAAATGTATTGAATAAATTAAAAATACGCATTAAGATGTTTCATTTTTTTGCATAAATACGGCGCCCCATACGGAAAAAATGCAGGAGAGATTTTTGTCACAAATTGAACGAGGAATTAAAAATGTCGTTGTTTTTTTTTTCATTACAAACGATCGATTTGAAATCAGTTTACCAGACAGGTATCCTACAGTGAACAGCAACAACAATGCCTATTATCAATGATACTCAACACCAGATGAATAATATATGTCTGAATAACGGAGAAAAGGTTGATCATAGCATAGTTCATTATTGTTCTACCAAATTATATTGTTTTTAACACATTACTGTTCGTGAATCCATTTTATTCATTATTAGGGTCATATTATGTTCATCTTTATAATGAATTTCAATATGTATTGTGAACCCATATGTATTTTGAGCCCTGAAGAAGAGTATAAATGAACGTCGAAACGTCAGCAATTTTTTTTTAAATTTGGACCACTTTCATTTATCTTGTTCCTGCTAAACCAAATCTCCAATCAACTCGAAGGACACAATTTCTACATAATAAGAAATTATGTCCAAAGAGGATATAATCATCCAAACAAACGTTATATAGAAATATCGAACAAACAAAAATATCCACGTATTACACATATCAATCAATCAATCAAAAATTGATTATACATTAATGAAATACATTCGACTTAGCCTAATTATTATATACACACTAAATGCTACTGTACATGATAAAAAAATAACCATGCACGAACACGGGCTTGACCTCTGGGAGTGCGAACCGTGTTCCCGCTTGCGGCGATGACAAGGTACATAGTAGGGTAGTTGTCATTCTGAGAATTCCTTCAGCTCCCCTCCGGCTTACGCTTATGAGATCAATCGCTTTCAACATGATTTTCGAGATTTCAAGATTTTTTTTATACGACTGTTTCAGAAAATTATGTTTTGCGCACGGAAAACTCGCTCCAAAAGCGGTACTTTGCGCACGGATATGTCATCTTTGCGCACGCATCTCTTGTTCACTGTGATTTTTTTTCGGTTCTGCCCTAACAACGTCAAAATTTTGCTATGTTTTAAGTTGGCTGAGTTCCATAGCAACCGCCACGGCTCTATTGTTCTGTTGATTGGGTACTTCAAAAAATTGTTTGTTTCCAAAATGTCGGAATTTGCAAAAAGCAAGCCTCAAAGTTCCGAACTGCTGCCAACAAAATCAAGAAGCAGGTATGAAGCTGAGTTGAAATGGAATGGAGACTGGCCAATAATGTCGAAACCTTCTCGGAAAATGCAGTGATGCTATATTTTGAAGAACTTCCCAAAAAAATATAAATCCTCGACATTGTGGAAGACTCATTCGATGCTCAAATCAACGTTAGTGCAAATCACAACATAGATTTTGGAAGCTATGGAAAGTTGCAAGCGTAAAACCACGTCCCCAAGAAGTCACAAATCCTCAAAGAAAACTATTTTTGCCGGTTTTTGACGACAGCATCAGATGACAAATATTCACTTATCAAGGCGGTGGTGGCGGTTGAATCTCTGGAGCATGTCGAGGAGAGGAATTATGTTATTTCAAAATGGAAGACATGGACGATTTCGACAGTGCTATGCTGATCAAACTGAAGAATACAAAAACGAAGGTACCGAGGTCCCTTACAATTTTAGGAAACCTTTACACCGTCCTGAAGAAGTACTGTGCCCTCCCAATCTGAAGAAGAGCAGGATTATTTTGAACTATCAAAACGGAAAATGTACCAGCCAAAACATCGGCATCTACAGAATTGCCAACATAGATAGAAAAATTGCCAAGTTTTTTATGTTAGAGAATCCAGAATCCTACAGGGGACATTGTATTCGGCGTTCAACGGGCACAATGTTAGTTAATTCTGGCTGAGATCTGCTAGCCCTCAAATGACATGGAGGGTGGAAATCCAGTACAGTTGCAGAGGGCTATGGGGATGAATCTTTGAGAAATAAAATGGAAGTTTAAAAAAAGATAGAGTCGTCAGTGTCTTCTGCTCTCATGGAACCAGAACAAGGATCGTCTGCTAGGATGCAACAGGAAAACGACGACTATGCTTCAGAGAACTGTACTGTTAACGCGCCACCTAGAATATTCTCCATTAGAGAAAAGAAGGTGCAGAATAATACTGCTTTTCCAGGCGTAATTTTGAAGAAATGTTTCATTGTTATAATGAATTCTAGTCTTCTTTATTAGTTTCAGCAGTTTTCCTGATAAAAACGAGTTTTACAAAGAAAAATAAGATATGTGTGGTTTCTATTTGCAGTCGACTTGTGGACGTCGCCTTCGGCTCAGTCCACCAATTTGTCTCGCTCGTGTGCGAAGAGTCGTTTTCAAACCTTGTTGTTCAATATACTATTTTATCATTTCTATATATTTACAATGCTGTTAGTGTTAACGCTGGAAAAAGCGGTGACACAGTGCTCTGCGCTACACCGAAGAAAAAACCATCCCATGAAACTGCTACATCATTCAAGTTTGTGGGGTGGTTTGAGGTTGTATGTTTGAGTATTTTGTGGAATTGTACTTATTTGTGTGGTTGATTTAAGGGTATTTTGTGTGATATTTTGTGGTCTTTTTGGGTGGAAAATTTCTGTTCTCGCTATTTGAATGAAAGTATATGAAGATGTGTTGTGGAGTGAAAGTTTATGGATTTGATGTTTCTGTGATATTTGAGGATTTGTTTTGAGTATTTAAATTTGAAAAAGATTTGTGTGGCACTGGCTGGGATCGAACTCCAGACCTTTATTTTAAGGAGCATATGCTCAGCCGACTATGCATGCTGATAATTTGGGCTAGGAAGAATCATTTCATACTTTTAAGTCCGTTTCATAAACGTGTTATATTGAGAAATGTATATCTAAATAGTTATTATGGAAAAATGTAAAATAAAAAACCTGATATTGAAAAATTATTGGATTTTTCTTTGCCTCCAAGGAGATGAAACTATCAACGTTGTTAATAACACCTCTTGAGGCTTCAGTAGCGGCCACCTTGTATGACATCGTTACTTTTGTCTGGAGTTTACTTTCTGGTAGACTAAACGGTTGATTAGGCAACTAGAAGCCTACGAGCAACAATACCCTATAGTATATTTGAGATCACTTTATAGAGTTGCTAGTTAATTTTTTAAGCAACCTAAGACCCTTGTATTCGTCCTATCTGTAATGGAATATTCTAATGACTAGTATTAAATAACGAAAGCTGATTTCTCCTCATATATAAGTGACTTTCGATCATTAGAACAATCAGCGATTTTATCGCTGAAGTCCAAGCACTTGGCTTGATGATACTTTTATGAAGCTTGATGATACTTTTATGAAGCAAATATTCACTGCCTCATCCACGTGAAACATTTGACCTGTGTTATATTAGATGAAGATGAAGTTCAATGTAGTGGCAAAATATTTCGGAATTGACGCTAAAGAAAATTGTTTCGTTTGCCTAACTGTAACTGGAATGGAGTATTTCCCATGGTTCATCCCCCACCAAGGAATTTGTAAACATTCGACAGGAACTAGTTCTGAGATCCCTCGATTTGAGAAAATCAAGAATTATTATTGGATGCAATTCATAATTGCAGCATTTTTGTGTTTTGGACTGAGTTGGAATTTATATATATTGATGGGTGCTTGTACCCAAAATTCCGTACGTTGTCTCTTCCTGTTGTCCAACGAAGTTTATTCAATCAATGGTATTGTATTTTATTCAGCAGTGTTATTGAAAGAGCGGCAGTTTTTCGAGCCAGTGAATGACTTATGCAGAATTATAGATGAATCATCTGTATTCGAGAAATCAGAACTTATATCTCATGATTTTCGCAAAAAGTTTTTGTTTGCAAGCCAGTTTGGAAAATATTGGCTATATATTTTGTATTCGGTTTGGACATCCGTTATTTTTTTCCTAATTCTCAACAACATTGAACCCACATTTCATGCCGTACTATTTTTCAGTAATTTGATTCTAGTAACCACACTCTTCGTTATCATTCGGCATATCGTACTCTTTGTTACAATTGTGAAAGGAATATATAGAAATATATATACCGATTTGGAAGAACTTCCCGGGATGAACTACATCGGTACTTCACTGGAAATAATATTCAGTAGGCGGAGACGTTTACTTTCAAAATTGTTCCTCGCTTTCAAAACTTACAACGATTTCTTCAACCCAACCCTCTTAATATTTCTGATAACAATAGTATCAATACTCATCATCAACGTTTATCTTTCGGTCGCTCCATCGGAAGAGTCTGATGTGCTGCTAGTTTGGATTCTACAAATCGATTCATTAGTTTTGATCATATTTCTAGTCGGAATGGTGATGACTTTGGATATAGAGAACTTGGTAAGTAAACAATTTATAATGAAAAGATACTTTCATAGAACTTTTACAACTATGCACATGATAAAGTAGTTCTCGAATCAATTTGCAACCGCATTGAATCAAAAAAATGGCACAGTTGAATAGGTCCAACCAAATATTCATTTAATTTGTTCGACAAAATCTCCTCCACCTGTAAGAATTTTTTTGTTGTCAAACTCACTAGATCCATGTTAAACAGTGTGGATTGTTTGGGAAAAATATTTCAATTTATTAAAGAAACACTTTCCTTGAATCGAGTTGATCTCTCTCAAAACATAATCCTCTCGATCCGAAAGTTATCACAATTGATCCAAATGAGAATCTTTAGCAATAATTATTGGCTATGTTGGCTATAAATGCTTTATACCTTCATTCTAGGATAATAGGAGATTCATGCAAAAGTTGTGGTTTCGCAAAGCCATGCGAAAAAATTTATTTTCTATATTGGCCTGAAATTGTATGAGTTAATGGCAATTGAACTAAAAAGTATCAAAAGTAAGTTTATTTTCAAGAGAAAAATGAAGAAATTCATCAATGCTAACGAAATGGATTTGAAAGTAATTGTATAACCACCTTTTTGATCCAAACAATTAATTAATTGATTCATTGGCTCTTGAACTAAACCTACCTATTTTTGGAATGTGTTGTCCCTTGATTGGTACTGGAGAACATAATACAAGCACAGCAGCGCTTAGATGGTTTCCTATCAATCCAGGATCAATGGGCTTCTTGTCCATTTCCAATTATTATAATTCAAATGTTGTATTCTTTTTTCGAGAGGCAATGTACTTATATGTGAAACTATTTCTTATATATCGAATGTACAGCACAATAAACACATATATATATATATATATATATATATATATATATATATATACATATATATATATATATATATATATATAATATATATATATATATATATATATATATATATATATATACATATATATATATATATATATAAATAACTCGGAACAATTGTTTTCTTTTAAATATGAACAGGGTGTTCAAACTCATTGATAGACACTGTTTCTTTCAATGCGCTATCGCAATATAACTACTTCACTAATTCATCTGCTGATACAATTGATCTAGTTTTCAATGACACATTCAGCATTCAAAATGTGCATTTGAGCACCTCACCACTAGTTTCAGAAGACCAAAATCATAATTATCTGTCAATATCCATAAATCTATTTTCCCCAATAATAACAGCAAAAATAACTCTTTCAACTTCTGTAGAGCTGATTGTGAGTTATTAAATTCAGAATTATCTGAAATTGATTGAAATAATATGTTTCACAGCATGAACAGTTAAGAATCTACTAATATGTTTTACAACACTGTCTATTCAATCATTGAGTCTATAGTTCAGAGAAAACCAAATTTTCATAAGAGATATCCTTCAAGGTATCCCTACAATACGATCAAAGTCATTAGAGAGAAGAGAAAATATCATGGATTATGAAAAAGCACAATAATCGAATTGACTATCTGACATTCTACAACTACTGCGTGGTCGATCAAAATTTTTAATTGAAGAGGATTACAAAAACTACATCAATCACTGTGAAACCAGTACCAACTCAAACCCAAAACACGGCAATTTGTGGAATAAAAAAAGTACTGCTTCAATAAACAAGTTAAGAGATATCGATAGGGTAATTACAAGTTTCAATGAAATTTGCAATACATTTTCTGAATATTTTTTCTGTTTTTAATCCGAGAAGAGTTATTTCAGCTCATAACGCAATACATCAAGAATCACATAACAACATTTCTCGATTTTTTTGAAAATATAAACATGATGTTCATAAGATCAGTTGTTTTCTATTAGAGATTCACGAAAAATAACTTCATTTTTATCGTGGATTTTTCATTTCACAGAAAAATCGTTCTATTCAATATTCAATTGAGAATGTTTCCCCTTTCAATATGAATACCCCACAAGAGGTTATCTTGAATGATGAAAGATAGTGACTGAAGTTTATCTTTCAGTCGCAGATGATACCACATCTGATTTTATGAATATCCTGTTCATTGATTTGTTGAAAATATGAACAAGATGTTCATGAAATCAGATGTGGAATCATCTGCGACTGAAACATACTCACTATCTTCCATCGTCAAGATAACCTCTTGTGGGGTATTCATGTTTAAAAGGGAAACATTCCCAATTGAATATTGAATAGAAAGCTTTTTCTGCGAATTGAAGAATCCACGATGAAAATGAAGCTGTTTTCTGTTAGACATCCACAAAAAATAGCTTCATTTTCGTCGTGGATTTTTCAATTCGCAGAAAAAAATTAATATTCAATATTCAATTGGGAATGTTTCCCTTTTCATCCTGTTCATATTTTCAAACAAATCAATCTATCATACCCCATGACAGGTTTTAAGGTCAGAAAAACACGAATTTCAAAGTGTCTCTCCAAAGAAATGCTTCTAACTTTTTCCATCTTTGAAAAGTGAGATTGCTTCTCGAAAATGTGCTTCCCTTTTCTTCCGGTCTTCCTGATGATCGTGGAAGCGTTAAATAGATTTTCGTCGACAAAAATGTATTGAAGACCTAGTGAATGCGATGCCTCCCTTGCGTCATAGTTACATAGATTTCTGGTGGGTACTCTCTTTTGGAAAACATTCTTCCTTGTCTCAGTTATCTTAATGAGTTCTCAATTAAGACTGTAATAGAAAGTCGAATAACTATCTGAATAAAAATGCTAATTTTCAATTTCATATTTTTTGGTCTGAGTTAGAGTCCTTTCAGAATATCTATCAGATATAGTTCAATGTTCAGAGTGGCTTTAGCCGGGAAAGTAGTTGTTTTCTGTCAGAGATTCACGAAAAATAACTTCATTTTTATCATAGATTTTTCATTTCACAGAAAAATTGTATTCAATATTCAATTGAGAATGTTTCCCTTTCCAACATTTCCCTTTATAACATTTCCTCACAAGCTAGTCCTCTCAATCTTCAAAACCTTTCAAATAGAGGAGTGGGACCAGATGAGCTACCAACAACATTCCTAAAGTACTGTGCTGAATGTATCGCAATTCCACTTAACATAATCTTCAATAAATCCCCTAGAGGGGGAGTATTTCCGTCAATATGGAAGAAAGCTCATATAATCCCAATCTTGAAATCTGGTAATGAACAACTCGTCAGAAACTATAGACCGATTTCAAAACTCTCAATCATACCAAAAAAAATTATATCCATTCTTTTTGATAACCTGTTCTATGATGTTAAAAACATAATTGATTTAGAACAACATGGCTTCATGAAGAAACGATCGGTAGACTCCAACGTATTCACAAATACTGAGTACAACCTGCATAGCCTCAATGTCAAACACCAATTCGTTGCTATATACACCGACTTCAGCAAAGCCTTCGACAAAATTGATCACTCAGTTTTGCTTCAGAAGCTCGCTGGAGTCGGGATAAACGGCAATCTGCCAAATTGGCTCGAATCTTATGTAACTGATCGTTGTCAAGCGGTAACAATCGGTAACTTAGTTTCATTTCTGCGAAAAAAAATTGACACTTCTAACAACCATTCAAATTTTGTCATTTTGTGTCATGTCAACATTACACTGATAATTGCATTCAGTGCAATTATCAATCACTACGACAACACGATTGAGTTTGACAACTTCATTCCAAATATATTTCAAAATGTCACGTTGTGGCAATGCGCATGTTCAGAGTATAAATGCGCTAATCAGAGAAAAAATTCCCAGAAATACAACATACAGTCAAAAATATGTTTGGGAAATATTTATGGAATTTTGCTGCGAACGAGAATATGAATTAAATGAACATAGAAGCTTAGAAGAATTGGCGTTGATACTAAAAGATTGGGCGGTCAATATGAGAAAAAAAGGCGGGACCGAATTCAAAGAAGCAACTGTGGAGACAATGTGAACGCTTCGTGCAAACTTTTGCAGGAAAAGTACTATAAAGACTACCATATTATGATTGACCCGTTTAACAATATAGTATTTAAACCACCCCGAGATGCCCGCAATGCAATCAGGAAGAAACTACAAGCAGATCCATGTAAACGTAAGTCCAGTTCAGTTTCGTTAAATTTGTCTGAAGTTAACAAAATAATATTGCTATGGGATGAAAATACTCCTGAAGGTCTTTTTCGTAAATTTTACCATATTGCTGCTGTAGAAATAGCGTGGCGAGGAGGAGAGGCAGTTGCTTGTCTGGTAGATTTTTTTTAAATCGAGAAAAATAACGATGACTCCCCAACAAATCGCAATTGAATACAATCCTGTGTTCAGTAAAACGTGCCAAGGTGGTTCTCAGGGCTGTACAAGTAGTGAATGGTTGGTTTTCAATAGTGAAAGACAAAGATGCCCTGTATGTCTTTTTCATAAACTGATATCGAAACGAGGCGACAATATAACCTCACCACGACTGTTCTTAAAACCAAATCGACACTGGAAAAATGAAACTGACAAATGGTACGATAGTGTACTTGTTGGAAGAAATACAAGAAATGAATGGACTGAATCTGCTGCTGAGGCAATTGGCTTGAATGTAAAGGACAAAAATATAACAAATCACTCAAATATATCAACTGCTGTTAGCGAATTAGCAAAAAGTGGTGTAGAAGAACAACAATTGCTGAAAATTACTGGTCATAGCAATCAAAATTCTATAAAACCATACTTAAATCTCGATCAAGAACACCACAACAAGATCATAAATATTATGCGTGGTAATAGATCTTCTATAGTATAGAACAGCAACGAATCTAATGTTAATTTAAATTTTACTAATTGTACTTTCACTAACTGTACTTTTAATAAATAAATAAAAGTTTCATTGCGTTGAATTATGAATTTTGTCAAAAAACTTTCCGTCGACTATCCCTCAAACATTGACATATGCCTCATAATTTTATGACAAATTTCTCAAGCTCGGGCTGTTACCAAGGAACGAGCTTTCGATTGTCATAAAATTATCTCGTCTATTATCAATGTCCTAGGGATATTACTACTGAAAATTTTATACCAGTCATTTTCAACCAATCAGATGCTTTATTTTGACATTGTTACTATGGTAACCAGCAAATTTTCTGAAAATTTTTCATCCACATTAGAATGTAGACGTAAAATTGATAAGTGGAAATTTCCCGGCACATGACAGCTATCATATGATTAGACAAAAATAATATTGAAACAATATTGACAATATTTTTTATTTACTTACTTCATAACTTGGAAATATTACCACAATTTATCAAGGTGTACATTCTATAATATCATTGTTCATTGGAAAGCGAAACATTCTCAATTGAATATTGATTGAAATATTTTTCTGTGAATTGAAAAATCCACGATTAAAATAAAGTTATTTTTTGTGAATGTCTAACAGAAAACAACTAATTCCCCGGCTAAAGCCACGCTGGACATTGAACTACATCTGATAGATATTCTGAAAAGGCCCTTACTCATAAGAAAAAATCTGAAATTGAAAATTTGCATTTTCATTCAGATAGTTATTTTATTTTATGAACATCCTGTTTATATTTCCAACAAATCAATCATTAATTAATTTTAAATTCTTCAAAAATTCCACTTCTACCTCCTCCTCCTTCCTAAGTGGTTAATAAAACACAGAACCGGTGTTTTTTTTTTCAATATGCCTGTGTTTCATAAAATTAAAATAATACTGAAACACCAGTTTATTTCTTTGTGTATAAGATTTGTGTCCAAAACAAGGCACAATATCACGCAGAATGTTGCCAATCTCTTTAAATGAGTTTTCTTGCTCAGGATTTAATCCAGATTCTTCCACTAGGTATGTTAGATATTTTACATTTTTATTGTGCATTTTAATGTGCTGTGATTCCTTGCGAAAGGAACACAATTCATACGATTGAAAGTTCATTTTATAATCACTTTTTTACTAACTTATGATTGTATAGAATGTTATAATGCCACAAATGAAATCTTGATTGACAGGAGTAGTAAATGTCAAATTTAGCCATTTACAAAATATTTTTTCAACCGGGAACGTACGCCAACAACATTCTATTTAGAATAAAGGAGGATTTCCTGAATCATTTAAAAAACAAATGATTACCGCTACTATTAATTTTTCTAAGAATTGAACCTAAAAGAGTATGAAAAATATTTAAGTATATATTTATAGGTATAGTTATATATTTTTTGCTGTATATCACCTTTCTTTGTAGTCAATATTGACATTACCCTGAAACCATGTAAGAAAATTGTATGAAAACAATTAATTTTATATAAAAATGTATCTGATATCATATATTTTATTTTACTAGGGCCGGGAAAATCAAAAAAATCTCCCGCAATAAGAACGTATCCACTTTCATTTTCAGTCAATATCAACATTTTCCTGAAAGCTAGTAAGAAAATTGTATGAAATCAATTAATTTTACATAATAGTTTATCTGATATTATATATTTTATTTTACTAGGAAACGGGGAAAATCAGAAAAAAATCTCCTCCAAAACTCCCATTACACACAGCCTCCTATTTATTTGTGAATAACGTCAAAATAAATATTCACTTAATGTTTTCTATTCAAATATATTTCCGGTATAAAATTTTCTTACCAAATCCCCCACGTGCTTGAATTAATTGCGGGAAATTTGTCTCGTACATGAATTTTTAAAGAAAATTTTCCCTCGTCTCTTCGCGACTCGTGATAATTTTCAAAAAATTCATGTACTCGAAAAATTTCCGGCAATAATCCATGCTCTAGGAAGATTATAAGTAAAAATTTGCCAAATACACGATAGGCACATGCTCATGACGCTGTTGTTGTTCCATTTAGAATAATCGCGCACAGCTTTCCCATGTCCGAATTTTCAGTCAATATGCAATGTACATCACTTTCGGTCGACGGTCATCCAAAAACATTTTATGGATTTTTTTAATGAACAAAGGATAATAAAACACTTATATGAGAGTACAGAATGTATATATATAATGAAGTGAAAAAACATTAGTAAACTTCATAAGTAGAAGGGAAAGAAGAAGATCACAATTTATTTACAACAATTCAAGATTTTTTTGTGAAGTATGTGTAGATATAATTGTACCAAACATATATCTGTGTATAACTACGGAAATATAATAGTAGAGAAGACCGTGGGAGGTTGACCTTCACCGATCTGATAACTCGATGAGACATATTTTTATCAAATATGATTTATAAACAAATATGCCCATGATAACTTGCCTATCGAAAAGTGTTCATAGCTATTTTTAATTGAATTAATTTTAATCAATTTTCTTTCATCACCCTCACTCTTTTGATAACCGAATAAGTTCCACCTCAACTGATAGTTTTTAACACACAGAATATGCCTAGGTAGGCTTGCCTACTTATTTCTGTGCATGGCTACCTGGCAAGCAGATGTGAACAGGTAAGTCAATATAGGTAACTACACCGATCTGTTAACTAATCGAAATTGATATCATAGGTAAAATAATTTAATTACAAAACCAATCGTATAGGCTTGCCTGCAAAAAATCGTACATAAAATATTATTGCCAAGCTTTAAAGTTTTAGAATTTTAGCTATTTGATAGGTGCGAGAGAGAAAGTAGAGCGTCCGAAGTCCGTGTGATAGAACAGGACACAACATAGTAGCTGCACGCTACCTGACCGTTGAATGTATCCGAGTGCGCATGCTCGTGTACATGTGAGTGACAGTGACAGCATTTATTTACACTCGACAGTAATTTTGAACTATTTTATATGCTTTGTAATAAACGCTTTTAACACCATAAATGTATTAAATTTTATTTTTCTATATTGATGATTTTTTCAATTTATTATACTAAAATTTTAAAAGTAACACTTATTCTTTCCCGCTTTGCGGCTTTTATTTGATTTTAAATAATAAATAAATTATTCTTTATTTAATTTTACATAAAAAATATAGATTATTTCATCATTTTCAAATTTTATAATTTAGCTTCAAAATGAAAAAAAAATTGTTGACTTTTTTTTTTTTCATTTATTAATATATTAAATTATTTATTTTTGAATATTTCATAGCTGTAAGTATATATAGTGTGGAATAATCCAAAAATTGTGATCGAAATTGGAGTTATAATAAATAAGAGTTCAAAATTACTGTCGGGTGTGAATGAATGCTGTCACTGTCACTCACATGTACACGAGCATGCGCACTCGGATACATACAACGATCAGGTAGAATGCAGCTGCTATGTTGTATCCTGTTCTATCACACGGACCTCGGACGCTCTACTTTCTCTCTCGCACCTATCAAATAGCTAAAATTCTGAGACTTTATAGCTTGGCAATAATATTTTATGTACGATTTTTTGCAGGCAAGCCTATACGATTGGTTTTGTAATTAAATTATCTTACCTATGATATCAATTTCGATTGGTTAACAGATCGGTGTAGTTACCTATATTGACTTACCTGTTGACATCTTACCAGGTAGCCATGTACAGAAATGAGAAGGCAAGCCTACCTAGGCATATTCTGAGTGTTAAAAACTATCAGTTGAGATGAAACTCATCCGGTTATCAAAAGAGTGAAGGTGATGAAAGAAAACTGATTAAAATTAATTCAATTAAAAATAGCTATGAACACTTTTCGATAGGCAAGTTATCATAGGCATATTTGTTCATAAATTATATTTGATAAAAAATATGTCTCATCGAGTTATCAGATCGGTGAAGGTCGATCTCCCACCGGCTCTTAGACTATAAACATTTGCAAACAAACGGAAGAATGTCCCACAGGAATACGGAGTTGTACGTGGGTGCTTCTTTCATATTGTTTACTCATGTGATTACATACCTTTCACAGTTTCAGGTGTATTTAGAACTCAAATTATTTTTGGTTGATGATAATATGGATAAGGGTTCTTTCTGTATCCGAAATATATTTTCTTAGATATTTTTTGAATAAGGTTGTGGAATTAATATTTCGAAGTGCGTGTTTTTGCTCCTCGAGTAACTGATTATAGATTCTTGTAGCAAGATAGTGGTGAATCCGTTGACCAACATATGTTTTCGATGTATCAGTTTTTGCATATTGTTCCATTTTTTGTCTTTTTCGGTAGTTGTGATCGATCATATGAAGCATGTGTTTGTTTCTGTATAGATAAATTAAAATGTGTTGATAGGATATTTGTTTATTGTCGAGTATTCTGGTCTCGCTGTAAAGAGTGTCCGTTGGATAATTTTCTGGAAGTATTTCTGAAGGGTGTTCAATTTGTTCATATAAATGTCGAGAGCTTCTCCCCAAGCTGGGATTCCAGATTGAATCCTGGATTCTATCAATGCGTAATATAGAATTTTCATATGGTGTGTCAATAATATTCTGTATGAATTTGAATCTGTAAAGAATTTTGATGGTTTGTTCCATCTGAAAGGTTGGTCGATAGTTATACCAAGGTACTCAATTTCTGTTTTTTTTTTTATATTTTATTAACCTCTGTAGTTGTGTTTTTGAATTTTGTTAGGGCATAAATTTGGTCTTATCGAAGTTTATAGTGAGTAGGTGTTTGTTGAACCAGTGTTATTATATTCCTCATGTCTGACTCTGTTTTGATCACCGTATCATCTACAAAACTGATCATATCTCCTGAGCAGTTCAGATCGAGCAGGTCATTTAGGTATATACTGAAAAGTATGGGACCCAGCACAGTACCTTGGGGAACGCCATATTCTTACTCTCTTTCTGAGCTATATACATCGTCTATCTGTACGATTTGTCTTCTATTTCTGAGATAGCTTCCGAAGAGTCTATATGACGATCCCCTTATTCCTATGATCTTCAATGCTTCAAATAGGTAGTCGTGATTCACCGTATCAAAAGCCTTGGAGAGGTCAAGAAATATATATAGGGCTGGTTTTTTCCTCGTTCAACGCATCATAAATATTTTTTATAAGGTGACTGATAAAATCTTGGGTCGACAAACCTTCTTTAAAACCAAATTATTTTCCGGATATCAATTTATATTTTTTCAAATACTCATTAAGTCTGATTTGTATTATTTTTTCAAAAAGTTTGGTAGAGACTGTGATTGGTCTATAATTGATGGGGAGAGTTTGATCTCCTTCCTAATGTAGGGGTTTAGCAACAGCTAGTTTGAATTGGGACGGTACAGTTCCTTTTTTAACCGACAAAACCAAAGAGGAGGAGGTTCTCTAGTCGACGCGTATATTTTTTTGTATGTGTGATCACTCATGACTTCTCACAGAGCAGTTCGATTTCGATGATACTGTTTTCATTGGATAGGGTGTACTTCGTATTTGGACCCATTTGAATTTGATCGTTCACCCTCTGAACTTTGGTCCGTTAACCGATTCAATCAGGCATAACTTTGTAGTGGGATTTCCGATTTGGATGATTCTTTTTTTATATGATAGGGTATACCTCATATTCCAATTTGCAATGGCATAGTCCACCCCTATGGGTAGCAAAATAGGGGATGATTGATTTTCAACTTGTGAACATTGGCGGACATATGTAGTGGACATTGACAGATCCTCCTGCATCCGTCACAATAATTACATTCCATGAAAGGATGGAATTATATACAAAGTGATGAATTCAACCAACTTCCAAAAATAATTTATATTATATAACAATAAATAGTTAAAGTAGATAATCATATTATTCAACAGTTAACAGTTGAAGTGAGTAAGTAAGTATTTTGGAAATAATCAGAAATTAAGTAGGTGATAATTAGTAGATTTCAGCTACAAAAAATTTGAAAATAAAAAATTTTGACAAAAAATTAAACCGACGAAAATATCAACTGAAAAGCAAATGATAAAATAATCCTCCTTAGTCTTAAAAATAATTGAGTTCCTAAACTAATGTGAGTAATTAATTTTGAGTCGGCGCCAAACAAACTAGCAATTGAATTAGGTAATGCGTAAAATGATGGCAGCGAGATGCATAGCGGCGTTTTAATAACTTCTTCAAAGTAATATAATGATCTTCGATAATTGTTTGTTTGGCACCGAATCAAAATTAGTTACTCACATTAGTTTAGGAGCTCAATTATCATTAAGACCAAGAAGGTTCATTAAATTTTTTGCTTTTCAGTTAATTTTTTCATCGGTTTAATTTTTTGTTGAAAAGTTTTTATCCAGTATATTGTTTATAAGGTAGGATAGTGGCCGCGAGATTTCATACTTAATGGTAATGGTAAAACTCTTGCAAACACTACATGAAATACAAAGCATACTAGTAGTGCATACTCAAATACTGCAACAGCTTGTCGCTATGCGAATGGAGGCGGCGCCCAGGGACCTGTGAAGGTGGCATGGAGCCGTCTAAGCGCGTCCCCAGGGTGCGGCAGCCGGAAGCAGAAACGGCAAGCCGAACACAAACTCAAGCTACTCAAACGAACTACGCAAATCAAACTACACAAAAACCACACAACCCACAAACAACCTCAAATTCAACACTCAAATAACAGCAGTCGCTATTTGAACGGTGGCGGCGCCCCGGTGCGTGAGAGGACGGCGAAGCGCGGGCGGAGTGGACCTAGCTAGACCTAGTAGCAGGTCCCACGCGCCGGCCGCCCAGGAGCGTACTGGGGAGTCGCAACCAGGAACAGAAACGACAAGCACACAAAAATACTCAAACTCAACACTCAAATGACTACACAAATAAAAACTCAACCACACAAAAAACCCTCAAATTTAACCACACATGAAACCCTCAAATTTAACCTCGCCAAGCTTCCGTCTTATGGCTTGCCCCCTCAGCTGTGTTCTCTGCTTGCTAGTTTTCTCTCAAACAGGTCTCTCCATGTAGTGGTCGATGGAGTTTCATCTGACACTCTACTCATAAATGCTGGTGTTCCGCAAGGATCTATTCTCGCACCAACACTATTTCTACTTCACATCAACGATCTGTTGAAAGCAACTTCATGTCAGTACACAGCTTTGCCGATGATAGGTTCCCTCCATACCGCTTTCTCCAGGGCCCCATATCAGCCCGTGAAACCAGAAATGAACGAGGAAGAAATGTTAATAATATAAATATGGACTTAGCAACAATTCTCGAATGGGGATCTAATAACTTGGTAGAATTCAATGCAAACAAAACACAAGCATGCTTTTTCTAGAAAAGCCGATCTCACTGTGCCTAACCTAACTTTTGTCAGGGTAACCATACCACTGAAGCCATCCATATCGATGCTTGGTATTACTATCAGCAATAACCTTTCCTGGAAAACCACGTGAGGTCCATTGCCAAAAGTGCATCCAAAACTTGGTTTTTGTTTCGTGCTATTTCACCCCAGTCAGCTGCTTATGATCTATAAGGCACCGATCCGACCTGTCCTGGAATACTGTTCCCATATTTGGAGTGCGGCACCTAAACATATCCTGAGGCTATTGGATTCTGTCCAAAAAAGGGCAATTCGTCTCGTCGCTGATGCCTCACTTACAAACTCGCTCACTTGTCTGGAACACCGTAGAAAAGTTGGCGATTTGTCTCTATTTTATAGATATTTTCATGGGCGATGCTCTTCTGAAATATCAACAATCGTTCTTGCTTTGGCAGTCTCTTCGAGATTAACCCGTCAAGTTCAGTCATCACACCCCTTCGTGGACACTTTGGAGACCTGCAGAACATCACTTTCTAAAGACTCGTTCATCCAACGAACAGCGAGGCTTTGGAACTCATTGCCTAGGAAGGTGTTCCCCGAAGTATACAACCTTCAGAAATTTAAGAAGAACACCAACTCCTACCTTCTTTCCCTAGGTTCCCACGATGTTCTCTGAACATTACAGGATATCCCTTTTCGTGGGAACCAGAACATTAAAAAAAAACACAAAAAACCCTCAAATCAACACTCAAAATACTACTCAAATAACACCTCAAATAATTTTTTAAACAACACTCAAACATTTTTTGGTCAAACCCTTAACCAGGTTTTTTAATTTAAACTTTTCCTGGAATAAACCACAAAACACAAACACCCAAAATCCACTGCTCACAAAGTAATAACGTCAAACATTGGCATAAACAATATGTAGGAGGCCGATAAAACATACAGCTGAAGAATAATCAAGTCCTGGATTCAGGCTAAATTCTGTATATATTTATGTGTATATTGTAAATAGTTAGTTTGTAAGACCGTCTGAAATGTAACTCATAAAATTTAAAATAAATTGGATTGGATTATCGTCTGTCGATTGTGGGCAGCGCCTCCACGCGCGACTGGCCGTACCAAAAACTTGGTGGTCAAGATCGCCAATGTTTCAAACAGTCTCTTTATTTCCAATTCGTCTTATATTATGCATATTCGAGAGATTACAGTGTTGATATGAGCATTTTTTTATGTTTTGCGTTGCGAAGTGATTTTGGAGCTTAACTATTTTCCTCTGAATGCACAAACATGATTAATAGACTTTCTACACACTATGCTCTTCTATTGAGAAATCTTTAGGACAGTTATAGGTGAAAAATGTTATTCGTATGACTCTTTGTGACTGGGAGGACCTTCTGTCGACTAGTCGTCGAAGTGAAAGCCATTTCAATTATGTTTTACTATGATTTTGGCGTGCTCTATGTGCTGAACTCTCTGCAGGCGCGTACTGGGACACTTTTGGAGACCGGAAAATCGTTCATGGAAAAAAAAAATTTAGAAGTTTTTGTGTACTGTGTTAATGTGTTTAGGGCCCGATTTTATTTATAATTGGTATATTTTTCTGGTTTTCTCAAATCTTGTTTTGAGGTTTCGAAATGCTCGAAATGGTCTGGATGTCTTCTCTCAGGAAACTTTTGTACGTATAATCTAGATGCCAGTAAGCAATTGCCATCACTTTCTTCCAAAACATACACCATTTTAACCATGTTCTCTTAATAAGAATCCATGATGCCACAATAATTTTCAACACAACCGGATTTTAGTTTGACAGTTATCTCTATTTACAAATTCCGATAGTTATTATTTCAGCGGTAGTCATGGATACCTAGGTTGGTTGGTTGGTTGAAAGCTGACGAGCCAAAGACAGGGTTGGCACTCAGCTTCCCTTGACACTGCGACCAGCTGGGGGTCTATTGTATCACTTTGTCGTCAGTGGTTCCCCATTCGAACAGGATTGTGCCTTCAATTAGATTCAGAAGCCTGTTGATAAGGTTCTTCGGATTCATGCCTGTTTCCGGGCTGATCTCTCCAAAGGTTCTGTGTCGCCTACTACTTAGGGCGTCACAGTCGAAGATAATATGAGAGGCTGTTTCCTCCTCTTCATCACATAGCCTACACTCTACGGTTTCCCTGCGTACTCCCATGGTGTTTAGGTGTTTTCTTAGGCCGCAGTGTCCAGTCAACAGACCTAGTATTATACGAGCCTTCGTTCTGTTCAGGTTCAGAAGGTCAGCCGTCAGGGTCCGGTTTGGGTGCCCTATCATGACTTTGCTGTGTATTTGCCCGACAATTTGATCCCAATATTGTTGGTGTCTTCTTTTTATCCACTCGTCGATCAGGGTCCTGCATCGGTTTTTGCTAATCCCATGTGCAGGTTCTGGCCCTGTGAATAGCGTTTCAGATGCTTGTCTAGCTAGCTGGTCCACTTTGACGTTGCCTTGAATGCGTCTATGACCTGGCACCCACATCAAGGTGACCTTGTTGTGTTTTGCCAGCTCGATGAGGTTCTGGAGGCAGTCCCAGACCAGTTTGGTTTTTATCTGTATGGACTTGAGTGCTTTGATAGCACTTTGACAGTCAGATAGAATGTAGATGTGTTTTTTCCGATAACCACTTTCTAGATTCTTCTGAATAAATACCATGATAGCATGTGTTTCAGCTTGGAATATCGTGGAGCATTTGCCAAGTGGTAATATGTGATCCCTTCTTGGCCTCACCCCCTGTATTCCTGCTCCCGTTCCTTCAACTGTCTTTGATTGTGATTCTATACTCGGGGCCCATCCAGATCCATCAATTCGTGTTTCGAATGGTTTTTCGAATGAGAATAGGGGTCGCATGTAGTCTGAAATCATTTCGAGTTCTTCGATGTTGATTACATGAGTGATTCTGGTATGTCCAGTTGTTCGGATTCTCCAGTTTTTTTTTGTTTCAGTCTGTATGCACTCATCCTGGCCTCTCCAATGACATGTAAGTCAAGGGGTTCGAGGTTTGGGATAATTTCCATTGCAGCTGTTCATTGCACCCGTGATACAGAGACAGGCAAGCCTCTGGATTTTCACAAGGTTGGTTTTTGCCTGTCTTTGATTTGTTTTTGGCCACCATAAGAGTGAGCCATAAGTTATTCTTGGTCTTAATACCGCCAGTGCATGGCTTTCGGTTTGAGCCCCCAGGTTTTTCCAAAAGCTCTCCTGCACATCAAGGTTATCTTGCTTCTATTTGTTACATGTTGAAGATGCGGGTTCCAGGTTAGTTTCTTGTAAAGAATCAGCCCTAGATATTTTACCTACTCTACTACTTGTGATGTTTCACCGAATAGTCTGGGAGGTATGAGATCTCCCATGTTTCTTCTCCGGGTGAAGGGAATTAGTGTTGTGTTTCCCTGCTACACCATTCCTCTACTGTTCTCAGTGCATTTTGCATTAGCTCTGGGGTTGTTTGAGTATTCTGTCCCTTGATGAGGATGACCAAGTCATATGCATACCCTTGGTTATTCAGAGAAATTAGCAGTTCATCTACAACCATGTCCCACAGAAGGGGGGAGATTATGCCCCCCTGTGGGGTACCTCTGGAAATTCCAACCTGCTCTGTTTCCTCGTTCATGTTGGCTTGTACCAGTCTATTGTGAAGCATTGAGTGTATCCACCTGCAGGTGGTTTCGTCAATGCCTCTTCGAGTGGCCGCAAACACTATACTTCCCAAGGAGGTGTTGTCGAAGGCTCCTTCGATGTCTAGAAAAGGGCATAGTGCAATTTTTTTGTTTGCTAGAGACTCTTCAAGCCTTGAAACGAACTGATGAAGTGCTGTCTCGCATGATTTTCCTGTTAGATAGGCATGTAGATTTTGATGTAAAGGCCGTTCTACAAGAGTGGTTTCCCTTATGTCTCTATCTATCAGTTTTTCTAAGCCTTTCAGAAGAAATGACGATAGGCTTATTGGTCTGTATGCCTTTGCCTGGTCGTACGAGTCTTGTCCAGGTTTTGGAATAAAGACAACGTTCAAAGTTTTCCAGGTTTGAGGTAGCCATCCCAATGCTAGGCTCAGCCTGTACAGTCTGCACAGCTCTGGTGCTAGATATTCAACTTCGCTCTGAAGTAGTATGGAAAATACTCCATCTGGGCCCGGAGACTTGTGAGGCTTGAAGGAGTTCATTGCTCACACTACTTTTGAATGAGTTACCGTTCGTTTAGTCCAGTCTGCCCTTTTTGCCCTCAAATGAAGGTTTGCAGGGATTTCATATCTGGGGTTTTGATTTGAGGTGACAGTGGATCCTGGGAAGTGTATATGGAGCAAGAGTTCTATAGTTTCCTTCCCAGTGTTGGTGTGGTTGCCGTTGGGTTTTTTGAAAGTCCCCAACGGATTGATGGGGTCTTTGGAAAGGATGCGGTGGAGTCTTGCTCTTTCTGAGGTGTGTTCTATGTCCTCACAGAACTTCCCCCATGACTTTCTTTGTTCCCCTCTGATTTTGTTGTTGTATTCTGTGAGAGTTTTGGAATAATCCTTCCAGTCACCAGTTTTTTTCGCACGATTAAATAGTTTGCGCGTTTTATTTCTAAGATGTGTGAGTTCGGTGTTCCACCAGCTCACTTTACCTTTAGTGGTGCTGCGCTTCAAAGGGCAGTTGTTATGATATGAAGTTATTATGGCCCCCTGTAACATTAGGGAGGTTTGCTCTATTTCATGAATTGTATTTGAGTTAGGTTTGACATTTCTGAAATTTGTGAGAGTTGCCCTGAGCTCCTTCCGGTACCCCGGCCAGTTGGTTTTTCTGGGATCCCGACACATTACTGCAGGTTCATTGGCATGGCCAATCTCCACATGTATGTGTCGGTGATCTGAGTTTGAAGGTTCCTCAGATACTGCCCATTTGCCGACGTGCCGAACCACCAAAAAAGAGCCCAAAGTGATGTCAATGATTTCCCGTCTGTTACGAGTTACGGAGGTTGGCTCATTGCCTCTATTAAGTACTTCCAGGTTACTGGAGACAATAAATTCGAGCAATGACTCACCTCTTGTGTTCGTGTCGGTGCTCCCCCACACTGTGTTATGGGCGTTTGCATCGGCTCCGATGATAAGCTGGAGTTTGTGGTCCTCACAGTGTTCAACCAAGGCCCTCACTTGTTCTGATGGTGGAGGGCTTGTTGAGTCATGAGGCATGTAGACGGAGGCTAGTACTATGTTCCTCTCTACTCCATCCTTGATGTAGGTCGTCTTGATTGCTGTTATGTCCCTGTAACAGAATTCTATCAGATTCAAGACTTTCAAATCATTCCTGGCAATAACGCAGGATTTGGCGTTTCCACAGTTTAGATTATAAATAAGCTTACCCTTGGATGTTCCGAGGCCTGATACTCGCCCTTCGACCAGCCATGGTTCTTGTATTAGGGCCACGTCGGTGTTGCACAGGGTTGCAGTAGCAGCCTTACTATGCTGCAGATTGGCTTGAACTGCCCGCAGCATCAGGAATGTTCCTGTTCCGGCTAAGTAGCTTGAAATTCACCTGCGTTAGCCCCAGGAATGCTTCCATTCCCCTGGCTTGCAGGTTCTTCAAGGAGGTCTCGCCGATTTGAAAGACAAGAGTTAGACCCGAGGCCTCCTCTTGTCTCTTGATGACAAGCCAGTATCTATCCCCATGTTCTGGGTTTTGATGAGCTGAGGAATCTTTTTGGTTTCCATTTCACCAAATGGCTTTGGAATCCATACCACTAGCTTGGAGGTATTCAGGATGTCCTTCGCTAGCCCTACTTTCAGGACAGCCCCCTCCCAAGCCAGGATTCGGCAGTTACATCCGAGCATGTCAGGACCAGCACGCCCTTGTGGACGTAGCTGTTCCTGAAGTTCGGACCCTTACCCGTCTCACACTTGAAAATTTCATCGGTGATTGCTTTCTGCAGGATAATTCCTTGGTCGTCTGATAACTGGTGATCTGGATAACTCTCCAGAGCAACAGCCATCTTCAGACCTCTTCTGACCTCCCTATAGCTGCCCTGCTCAGTTGGGTTAACTTGGGCAGAGAGAGTCACTGGTTGGTCAGATCTAGGTTTCTTCACCCTTGCAGTGCTCTCCGTCGAAGAGAGTTGACTTCTCTGTGAGCGGTCCCTCTTCTTGTTCGGAGTTTCTGGCTGCCTGCTGCTTCCAGCGATGCTGGGAGTTCGTTCAGGGAAGCTAGTTTTTGCTTCTGGGTGTGGATCGCGTCGGTTTCTTCGGCGTTTCCTGGGTTTAATTGATTCCCCAGCTGCCTTGGCCTCCGCGATCCGCACCTGTCTTCTAGCAGCTCCTGGGAGCTTTTTACGAGCCAGATGTAAACGATTTACATCTGACGCGACGTGCCTCAGGGCAGGTGTTTCTGGAGGTTCAGCGGAACTGCCCCTGCATCCAGAGAGTTTCCTGTTCTCTGGTTCCGGGAGCTGATCCCTCCTCGGTTTGGTTTGCGGTTTCTGGTGCCGAGTGCCATTCAACTGGAATATCCTCGACCTCCATACCCGCTATCGATGTTGGGTCTTCTTCAACTGGAAGTTCCCCAGGGTTGTTTTTCTGGTTTCCATTTTGTTCCCACGAGTGTAGGGGAAAGGGTCGTCCACACCTGCGGTGCCCCCTGCGCAGGTGTGAGGCAGATTACTATGGGAGGTCGCCATGTATCCCAGAGGCTCCGTTTGTGATACCTGACTGGCTCAGGCATCATCCATCCCTCGGCACGGGTCGCTTGACGCCTTGGATTGAGCCATGATTTGGTGGCATTTGGTTTGAGATTGACTTAGAGATCCGCAGGCTTTGACCATTTCTGGTCATTCCCACTGGATTTTCCTTGTCAACCCGTTATCCAGCGATACCACTTGGAGGTAGCCACCTAAGTTTCCGCAACCCATCTTCATCTCTCGTAAGAGGTGAACATGTATTGACGCAAACTACTCGCCCATGGATACCTAACTGAAGTAGGAAAAATAGTTACATTTGGAAATTTCTTTTGTTATGCTAGTTATTCATGAGTTGCCAATGATGCTTTTGAAGATGAAAAAAATAATTGAAACATCATTCAGCATCAGTATTTTCTATGAACAAACATGTAGATAAAAAAATCAATAGAATTGTTTATTTGATATTGAACAATTCTTTTGAACCAGAATTTCTCGGAAACAGGTTGTTCAAGGTACATGACGTCGGGGCTGGAAAGTGTAGAGTCATTGAGAAGGAATTGATTAAAATGAAAATATACAGGGTGTTCCTTTTGAAAAAATCAAAATACCGATGTTTGAAAATGGCTGAGTTTGTGTTGTTGTATCGAACATCCTGTAGAATTTATTCCAAATTCTTGGTATTCTCAATGAACATCATCATTTCGACCAAAGATTCCCCAATTATCTTTACTAAATATTTCGAAATGTGAAGAAGGTAATTTTTCGAAAAGAAGTCTACAAAATAGATTTATTTTGAATAATTCGGCATTGCCGCAACGGAATTCAAAATTGAAAAAATCGTTGAGCAGTCAATGAAACAGCCGATCGGAATATATGAAAAAATACCGGGGGTTTCATTTGAAAAAGAAAAACTTTGGTTAGCTACGAATCAATGATGCACCCTGTATGAATGAACATTATTTTGGAAGGTGGTCTTGGATGGTCCCTTTGACAAGAAAAAAAAACTTGAGAGGTGTCAAGGGACACCCGGATGGAACGAAGTTCCTTTCGATTAATTAGTGAAGGAATTGTAATACATTTTTTTTTAAGTTATAATCAAAAGCGTTCAGAGAAATTTGAACTCTTCTCCAATTTTTGATTGAAGAGTTTGAGGTTCACAAAAGAATAAAAAACTGTTTTGTGTTTTCCAGTGAATAAATGTATTTGTAATTTCTTTCTCTCACGATATTCTCTACATCTTTGTGCATGTGTCTTTTTCTTTGATGTTATAGTTTGTACCTCAGTAGTCGATGCTTTAGTTGATTCGCTATTGAAATAAAAAGCAAAAAAATTGTACATATACATATACACACACACACACACACACACACACACACACACACACATACATATATATATATATAATATATATATATATATATATATATATATATATATATATATATATGCACTCTGTCTGTCTATTCTTTCGTACACGTCATAGATGCGCGGGACTTTGTAAACACAACAGAGTGTGCGTATATATATTGTTATGTTAGGAAAAATCAGTTATACATTTCAAAAGGAAAACACCCACAAAAAGAATAATTACTAAATAGTTATTAGTTTCGAAAGATTGTTTTTACATAATTTTTGAAGTTTTATTTCTTTTATATGCCTATGTATAATATGGATAGATAAAAATGTCAAAATACTATAACACAATCAATTTCATACACTGTCATAATGATTACAACCCATAATTGGTAAAAAGACAACAAAAAGTCTAGATTTACAAAAATTTCATGAATAAAAAGTGATCAACACATTTTTAAATTTGAAACATACAGTATATGAAATTGTAGATAACTAAAAGTAACCAATGGTAGAACAGCAAACTTCTTGATGAGAATAGCCAATCAGGGAATAGATGGTCATATGTAGAATTGGAAATTGTGAGAGAATAACAACGGGGTGGTGTCATAAGCAATTATTATTGAAATTTGTACATAGTAATGAGAATGGAAAAATAGTTGTATATATAAATTATATAAGATGAACCCAAACAGTGAAATGTGACAATTTGGTGCGCGAATTCAAATATTCAAATGAAAAAGAAGAAGGAAAATTGGTATCTAGGTGACAAAAAACAAAGCCACAGGGGAGATCGAAAATAAATTTACAAGCGAATGCCACGCAACATTTTGGGAGAAAGAAAAATGGAATAACTCCAACATTAGAAGAATAACGCCAATATTACCTTAATTATACAACATATCCAAGTATCCAAAGCTGATTTCTGCATCTGTATGGTTCCTGATTTATGGTATTGGAGTTCCTGATAGCGCTCGTAGTGAACAGGGGATCCAGTTTCAGGGTATAACGTGAACACCGACAGTTCCAGCCAGGTATAAAACTTTTATAGTGCACATCCGGTCCTGAACAATTTCACAAATAACGTATCTCGCATCTGAAGAACTTTATTTCACTTTATTTTGAACGATAAAAAAAAACTTCACTCTCAAGGAAAAAGTGAGGTTCTGTCTATCTATCCATGATTTGATTTTTATGATTATCCGTGAATATATGTAGATTCACATTAGAAGAAGTTATTTCTCGTAGGCCAGATAAACTTAAGTCTTCCTGAATGAAGGAAATAATTGTTTTTTGATACTTTGTTGTTTGTTTTCTATAATGATCAACAATCATATTCATGACCATTGAATAAATAGAGATCTGACACATCAAACAGTGGCTAGTGGCTCTATTGCCTGAACCGGCTATCTGAGATAAGAGGCGTACCAACTGTTGCTTAGCCGTGGTGAGAAAAGTGATAACAATTGGCAGCAGCGTGACGAGAGAACAGTGACGTTCGCTAGCAATTATTATTACAGCATACATTACATATACAGGGCGAAAATATCTATCTATATCATATCAATTTGGCTCACAAAGAATAGCAAAAATTATAAGCTATCTTCATTATATGAAAACAATTTATATTTTCAATTTATCAAACCATTACAATTTAGCGCCCAACGCGGTGCAAAAATAGATTTGAAAGAAAATAATAATAATAATAATCAAAAATTCAAAATACCAAACCATAACAAATTGGCGCCGCAACGTAGTGGCAAGTAAAGGCAATATTATTTCATAATAATTATCACAGCGGAAAAGGCGAGTAAGGGAAACATATTATTTATTAGGGCAATATATCATTTCAAGGCAAGTAAGGGAAATATAATATTTCTTAATATTTATCGCAACACTGTGCGAACATTAGCAATTAGCATTCCAACGTGTAAGGCTAAATATTGGTGAATAAAAAATGGATTTAAGAGATGGTAAAAAAGTTGGTTTGGAAGAAGGTGCAGAAGGTAGAGAGAGAGGCAATCAGGAACAAGTAGAGAGTAGTAAAGTGAGAGAGATAGAAATGAAAAGTGAAAGTACAGGAATGGAAAGTAATAAAATGTTAGAAAAATTTTTAGAAAGAATGAATGAAAATATGGCAGGTATGGAGAAGAGAATGAAAGAAGATTCAGTCAGGATGAATGAAAAAATGGATAGTATGAGAAATGATATGAATGAAAATACAGCAAGTATGAGAAATGATATGAATGAAAATACAAGTATGAGAAATGATATGAATGAAAATTCAGCAAGTATAAAAAATGAAATGAAAGAGCAAATAGAAAGAATGAATGATGAATGAGAGAAAGTATGGGAAGAATGGAGGAAAGGATGGAAGAAAAATGGGAAATATGGAAGAAAGATTGAGAGAAAATGTGAAAGAAAATATAAAGGAATGAAAAAAAATATAGAAAGTATAGAAAACAAAATACAAACTAAATCTCAACAAAGTAAAAAGGAATTGTTAGAAGCTCACATACAATTAGGAACTAAAATAGGACAACAAAATGAGGAATTTTATGTGGCAATAACACAAGAAGTATCCAATATCAATAATCATGTAGAAAGGCAGGATGAGAAAATAAAAGACATGAAATTAGACATGAATAGTAAACAAGAAAGAGTTGAAAATGAAATAAGTATTCTTGATAAAAAAATAGAAAAACAACATAAAGATACTAATTTAAAAATAGTAAATGTAGAGAATGAAATAACTAAAAATGTAGAAAAGATAAAACTATTAGAATCAAGAAGAATAGACAATTATTAAGATAGTAGAATCATTAATAATTGTCATGGAATTTAAAAAAATGGAATTGAGGGAGTAGTTATGCAAAAAACAAAAGATAGTAACAATTTATTAGAAAAAGATGATAAACTAATACAAAATATAAAAATGAATATTGATGACAAAAATAATGAACTTATGCATAATATGAATGTTAATAAAAAAATTTTGATGAAAAAGGGAAAAATAAATAATAAAGTAAAAATAATGAAAATATATGACATAATGATAGCAAAAATGAATCTTGAGTTGCAAAAAAGGAACGAAAATGATAAAATAATAATATAAGAATGAATGACATGAACGTTAAAAAAAAAATAAATGAAAGAATAAGAGTAATGCAAATAAATGACATTCACAGGGCGAATAGAATTTTTGAAATGAAAAAAGAAATACAAACAATGAAATAATAATAAAAATGTATAGTAAAATTTCCAGTATAAAAATAGAAAAGAAGTTGAATGAATATGATGATCAAAAACGGAAAAAGTTTGGATCTATTTCTATTGAAAATTTGTGAAATAAAATATAGGCTTGCAATTACAAAACAAGCAAGATTCCATAGAAGGAGAGACAAATAATAAAAATGAAAATTTAGGGAATAATAAATTGTAGGTTAACAAATTTGATAGGCAAGTTAAGGAATAAAAAGGAAAAAAGTTAAAAAATAATGATGAGGAAAATAATAAAAATAAAAAAAATGTAAAAAAAAAAATAAATGAAGAAAATATTGAAGGAAACAAAAACAACACATGAGTGAATATTTCAAGAAAGAAGACAATAATATTGAATAACAATAAAAATACTGAAAAACAGAAAAGTTGATACAGATATTGGTACAGGTTAGTTAGATAAAGTAAAGTTGAAAAACAATATAGATTATATAGAAGGAAAAATAAAGAAATGGAAAATAAATAATGTGAATTTTGAAGAAAAATGAAAAGAAATGAAGATAAAAATATTTTGTGTATAAAATGAATGTATGTGAGAAATGAAAGTGGGTATGATAATAATAATAAAACTAAAGAAGTATATTATAATAAATATGATGATAAAGGTATATTGATAAATAAAATGAAGGTATATCAATGAATTATAAATGAATATATTATGTTTATTATGTGTGAATAATGAAAAAGCGAAAGAGTATGTACACAAAATGAAAGTAAAAATATGAGAGATTCAGATAAATAAAATATCCAATTCAATATAAATATAAAGAACAACTGAAGGAAGAGTTAGGAAAAATAATAAAACAAAGTATAATTGAAAGAAGTACCAATAATGATAAAAATCTAATCGATAATAGAAAATAATATCAGTATAAAATATAAGATGAAAGTAAGATAATAATGAAATATAAAATGTCATATATTGATCCGAAAAGAAGTCCAAGTCAAGTTTTTCTGGAACAAAAGAACGTAGTACTAGTAGTTGTAAATAATAGTTATCGTTGTAGAATTTGTTTTTCTTGAACTGGTGGTAAGTAGAAAAATAGTATTAGTTAAAGTAGATTCAATAACTGTAAATAAAGAAATTGATATTCAAAATTTTCTAACCAGTAGAAAATTATTGAATATAAATTTAGGAATGTTGTTATGTTATGAAAAATCAGTTATAAATTTTAAAAGGAAAAAACCCACAAAAAGAATAATTACTAAATAGTTATTAGTTTCAAGAGATTATTTTTACATAATTTTTGAAGTTTTATTTCTTTTATATGCCTATGTATAATATGGATAGATAAAAATGTCAAAATACTATAACACAATCAATTTCATACACTGTCATAATGATTACAACCCATAATTGGTAAAAAGACAACAAAAAGTCTAGATTTACAAAATTTTCATGAATAAAAAGTGATCAACACATTTATAAATTTGAAACATTCAGTATATGAAATTGTAGATAACTGAAAGTAACCAATGGTAGAACAGCAAACTTTTGATGAGAATAGCCAATCAGGGAATAGATGGTCATATGTAGAATTGGAAATTGTGAGAGAATAACAACGGGGTGGTGCATAAATAATTATATTTTAGATTTGTGCATGTTTCTAATGGTGGAAAAATAGTTGTATATATAAATTATATAAAATGAACCCAAACAGTGAAATGTGACAATTTGGTGCGCGAATTCAAATATTCAAATGAAAAAGAAGAAGGAAAATTGGTATTAGGTGACAAAAAACAAAGCCACCGGGGAGATCGAAAATAAATTTACAAGCGAATGCCACGCAACATTTTGGGAGAAAGAAAAATGGAATAACTCCAACATTAGAAGAATGAAACCAATATTACCTTAATTATACAACATATCCAAGTATCCAAAGCTGATTTCTGCATCTGTATGGTTCCTGATTTATGGTATGGGAGTTCCTGATAGCGCTTGGAGTGAACAGAATATCCAGTTTCAGGGTATAACTTGAACACCGACAGTTCCAGCCAGGTATAAAACTTTCATAGTGCACATCCGGTCCTGAACAATTTCACAAATAACGTATCTCACATCTGAAGAACTTTATTTCACTTTATTTTGAACGATAAAAGAAAACTTCACTCTCAAGGAAAAAGTGAGGTTCTGTCTATCTATCCATGATTTGATTTTTATGATTATCCGTGAATATATGTAGATTCACATAAGAATAAGTTATTTCTCGTAGGCCAGGTAAACTTAAGTCTTCCTGAATGAAGGAAATAATTGTTTTTTGATACTTTGTTGTTTGTTTTCTATAATGATCAACAATCATATTTATGACCATTGAATAAATAGAGATCTGACACATCAAGCAGTGGCTAGTGGCTCTTTTGCCTGAACCGGCTATCTGAGATAAGAGGCGTACCAACTGTTGATTGGCCGTGGTGAGAAAAGTGATAACAATTGGCAGCAGCGTGACGAGAGAACAGTGACGTTCGCTAGCAATTATTATTACAGCATACATTACATATACAAGGCGAAAATATCTATCTATATCATATCAATTTGGCTCACAAAGAATAGCAAAACTTAGAAGCTATCTTCATTATATGAAAACAATTTATATTTTCAATTTATCAAACCATTACAATTTAGCGCCCAACGCGGTGCAAAAATAGATTTGGAAGAAAATAATAGTAATAATAATCAAAAATTCAAAATACCAAACAATAACAATATATATATATATATATATATATATATATATATATATATATATATATATATATATGAACACAACAGCGTATATGTTAGAACACGCACGGCTTGCTAAATACATATGCATTGATATTGTGATATGGAAATATAATTTGCTTTTAAATGTATTAAAGTTATGACGCGTACACTTGCTAAACACACAATAATGGAGAGATTATGATGCGTATGACTTGGTTAGCACAATAGTAAAGAGAGGTTATAATGCGTACTTGCTAAAAATACATAAGCATTTATTATTGTCTGTATAAAATCTCTACTAACCTAACTCCATCAGCAATATCCGGAACTTGTGCAGAAACACTGTCAGGATTCATTATTGTTATTATTTTTCATTATTTATTATGTACAAAAAACCTGTATACACTCAACAAAAATAATCGTCGCGACACCACACTGTTCAATAGAAAGACGAAATGAAAATAACTGGCTTGCTTTCTATGAGAGAGAGAGAGAGAGAGAGAGAGAGAGACAGACAGAGAAACACGCGCACGCCTCACGGCTTAAAACCATAGCGAAAGTCTCGTTACACATTTTGGTCTTAATTTATTCCGTCTAGCCCTCTTTCGCAACGCGCGATAAGGAATCGAAATAGTGATACACTAAGGAGCAATAAACCACGTGAATCCTGTTGACTCACCCTGTCGGATCTTTATACTCGTATAATTTATTATGTTTATTGATTAATGACCCTGTATTTGTATTTTGTTGGTGAATGTTACTGTTAAGATGTCTAAAAACCCTGGTGCTTGCACTTATACCTGTAGAAGTTTGGGATCGACTTAGCGACACTTGGCCTACTTGATAATAGAGATTACTAGCGTGTCAGATGGCGCCAATTTCGGTTTAGTTTCAATTCAGTAACAGGGTATATTTATTTCCTCAGATTTCTTTTTGAGGCGAACTGTTCGCGGGTTCTAATTCTGGCTTTGGTATTGGTTGAAAAGAGACATTTGTCAAACGTCACCAATAGCAAAGCTAGAATTAGAAGCCCACGAACATTGCACAAAGAAAGCACTGTCTTGTTGTTTTTCGTATTTTGTACCATTTTAATTTGAGGTTAGCTGCATTTTGACAGAAAATATAAAATCAATGCATAAAATATCATTATTAGTCAATACGTCAAGATTTGTACTTGCTTTTGGTACTGAAAACAGGCGAAAATACGAATCTGCGGCTTTATACTGTCCACACAAGATACAAATGTGGCCCATTCTACAAAAAGTATCCTTACACACTACACTACCAGAAAATAAACAATTCCTCACGCACTAATGAACTGATGAACGGGTGATTTTTTGAAGAACAAACTCAGGAATAAGCTAAGCAAGACAAAACACTGAAACTAAAAATAATTTCATATAAGATGCTGCAGATGTCAGAAATTAAGTTGTGGCATTAAGCGAGAATATAGACAAATATTTTTGGACGGCGCCATCTACCACAGAGAGAGAAGCTCTGTTGAAGTAACAGGTGGTGTCCCCTCGAAAATCTAAACAATATCGAATCAGTTCATTCACCAGGGTTTTTAGACATCTTAGTTACTGTCAAGGAAAAGTCAAGTTAGAAATATAATTTTTGACGTGAAAGAAAAGTTTTATTGAAATTTACGACTATTCAGCACAGAACTGAACATTTGGTGACCCCGTCGTGATTCTTGGTATGGAGACGAATAGACCAACACGAAATTTAGCAGGAATGAATAGATCTCTATCAGCAGACTTTGTGTGGCCCGACAACTCTGGAAACGGTACCAGGACTTCCAGGGCAGACAGAAACACAACAGCTGGATCAACGCACGACATTGTGTCCATTCAAAGGTCAATCTCCATCAAAGAAAACCTCTTCAGGAGGGGAAAATAGCAAATCAATTAGATCCAAAGAACTATCGGTATCAAAACGTAGTTCTGTTGATTTGCCAAGAAAGAAGCCCATTCTAGAAAATGAGAAGAGAGGACAAGAGCTAGAAAATAAACAGAGACAAATTCAGTTTGAACTCGAGTCCAAAAAAAGAGAATTAGAAAACTCTCTTCGTTTGATAGATATGGAGGAGGAGTTGCAGAAAGCTGATTATGAAGCCCAGCTCACTGAAATACCAGTATGCCATCAAGAAATTCAAATATTGCTAACATAGATGAGTTTGTTGACAAAACAAATGATAATCTTGTTGCCAATTGGATAAATGATCTTCCAGAAGCAAGTGAGACTAAAGAAGACGAGAAATCGGCCATTTCCCAGAAAAATAGAAATTCCAACAACGAAATCAGAATGCTTTGTGATACTCTGAGGGATGTTCTAAGCTCAGTCAAAACTGCAGGACAATCCCAGGTCATTACTTCAGGACAATCACAGGCCATTTCAGCGAAAATGAGTGCCAGACAAGTTGTGGACAAATATTTTCCTTGTTTTGACGGAAATTGCCAAGATTGGCCTCTCTTTTATAAACATTTTACGAACATTTGTAAACTATGTGAATATTCGAACGAAGAAATCGTGCCTAAACTGCAGAAATGTTTGAAAGGACCTGCGTAATCAACAGTTTCCGGAATGATTTTGACATCAAATGTTGATCTAATTATGAAAACACTTCAAACTCGTTTCGGTAGACCTGAATTCATCATCGAAACCCTAATTCCAAAAATGAGAGTTTTGCCTTTCATGAAAGATTGCGATTTAGAAAAACTCATCCATCTATCAAACGAGGTGAATAATATGGTGTCTACTATAAAAACCCTGGGATCTACGGGGCATCTTCAAAATCCTCAATCGTTGAAGGATCTTCTCAATAAGATACCAGATATCCTGAAACTGAACTGGGGAGAGGTTGTTGCCAGAAAAAATGAGATTGTGGAGTTGGATGATTTTGCGAAATGGTTGGAGAGTTACGCCAGTGCCGCCTGTTTTGTCAGTACACCCCAACCGCTTGAAGCAGAGAGGCAAAACCATTTGAAAAAATCCGAAAGAGTTATAAGTACGACAAGAGAGGAGAAATCCCAGATTTCAGGAGAGTTCATATGTTCGTACTGTGAAAAAGTCTCTCATGAAAATGTGTGTCCGCGAATGAAAGCAGACGACATTGATACCAGGTGGAAAACAGTAATTGAGAAAAAACTTTGTTTTTCATGCCTAAAACGAAATCACCATAAATTTAAATGTAGAAATAGAAAGAACTGTGGAATAATGGGATGCAAATTGTTCCACCACCCTTTGCTCCACAAATAAAAAGCACAATCCAGCATTGTTGCAAGCGAAAATGTCATGAATGCCAGTAACTCGGAACTCCAGGTTGAAATGCTTTGTGCAGTGGCCAGCGAACGAAAAACATTATTGCGGATGATTTCCATGAAACTCCGTGGTCCAAAAGCATCCACAACAATGTATGCACTTCGTGATGAGGCATCGACAATCACGTTATTAGATGCAGAAATCGCTGAACATCTAGGTTTTGTTGGGTCTCTAGAGCAGTTGTGTTTGCAGTGGACGACTGACGAAATCACTTCACAAATAAACTCACTCAGATTCGACATGAAAATTTCCAAGGAGGATGAAGAAAGTAGAGTTTATTTTCTGAGGGGAGTTCGGACAATAGACAACCTGTCACTGCCGTCGCAAACGGTGAAAACTTCAGATATTGAAAAATATTCGCATCTAAGAGGAATTTTCATCCCCAATTATAAAAATCAGAGAGCTGTCATGATAATTGGACAGGACAACATTCATTTGATAACGCCACGACAAATACGATGTGGACCAGAAAATTATTTGATGGCAACTAGATGTTCATTAGGATGGTCGATACATGGACCTAGTTTGGGGCAAGATGAAAAAGATAATAGAAAATGTCACGTGTTACATATATGTGAGAAAAGTAACCAAGACGATGATTTACAGAATTCAATGGGAGGATAATTCACAACAGAATCTTTTGGAGTTTTATTGACCCCCAAGCGAATGAGCCCGGATAATTTAAAGGCTATAAAGTTAATGAAAAATACAATCAGAAGAGTGGAGGGTTGCTACGAAATTGGTCTACTTTGGGAAATTCCAACTGCTAGGAGAATTGAGATACATACATTTTCAGACAGCAGTGAGAAAGCATTCGCGGCTGTATCATATCTCCGTGTAATTGGAGTAACCGAAATTGATGTGTCTTCCATCAGAGCAAGAACGAGAGTGTCCTCGCTGAAACCTCCATCGATCCCAAGATTGGAGTTACAAGGTGCAGTGATGGCAAGTAGAATTGCAGAACTCGATGTAACCATCGATCAGACCTATTTTTGGACCGACTCACGATGCGTTTTTGGATGGATAAGAGGTGATGGTAGAAAATACAAACAGTTTATTGCTCACAGAATCGGGTAGATTCAAGAACGAACAAGATGCGAAGATTGGAGATGGGTCCTTCTGAAGTCAACCCAGCAGATGAAGCCACGAGAAATGGAATGAAATGCTATAAGAATATATCATCTGATGGAGGTGCCCAAGGAATGGTTATCTCAAAAAAATGGTTTAATGGACCTGAATTTTTGAAATCAACAGAAGAATATTGGCCCAAAGAAATAAGCAATAATTATAATTGTGACTCTTAAATGAAAAAAAAATATGCCTGGTGGTCAAGGAAAATGAAAATGTCTTACCAGATATAAAGAAGTTTTCGAAATGTTTGAGATTGATAAGGACAACTGGTTGGTGTTTGAGATTCATCAACAATTTGGAAACTAAAAATGAGAATGACAGAATGAAAGGGCAGTTAAAAGTGGAAGAGTTGAAGGAGGCTGGAATTATTTGGATAAAACAGTCACCATACGAATGTTTTGCTGAAGAAATTCGTCAAATGGAAAAAGAAAAGGAGCTGAGAAAAGAAATTTTTTCACTTTCTCCAGAGATAAAAAATGATATTTTGGTTTTGGGAGGTAGCACAAACTTGTCCCCAAATTTGAACGAAGACACTAAACAGCTGATAATTTTGTCCCCGAAGCATCCTTACACCAAACTGCTGATTCGACATTTCCATGAATTATTTCGTCATGAAGGAATAGAAACGACACTGAATGGATTGAGACAAAGATTCTGGATCATCAATGGACGAGTAGCTGTCAAGTCGGTGTTTAGCCAATGCAATAAATGCAAAAAAGAACGGAGCTAGCCTACACCCCCAATCATGGGCCAATTACCAGAAATAAGATTGAGGCAAGCAGTTCGGCCTTTCGTGAATACAGGTATGGATTTCTTTGGATCTATTCTAGTTGAAATCGGAAGAAGACATGTTCAGATGCTTAGCTGTGAGAGCCATTCATCTGGAAATTTCTAACACACTGAACACGGACTCTGCGATTATGGCTATCATGAGAATGTCGGCTAGAAGGGGAAAACCAGATATAATTCATTGTGATAATGGAACAAACTTCCGAAGAGCGTCCAAAGAATTACGGAATATGATTGAAAATCTGGATCATCTATCAAAAATTCTATGTTTTCTAAGAATATAGAATTCAGGTTCAATCCTCCTGCTTCGGCACATATGGGCGGGGCTTGGAGAAGGCTCATACGATCTGTTAACAGAGTCATTGGTGATTTTCTCCATCAGCAACTCCTGAAGTAAGAAGTTTTGCAGACTCTATTTGCAGAAGCAGAGCTCTTAGTTAATTCTAGACCTCTGACAAGATTATCAAATGATCCCAATGATCCCGAAGCACTTACGCCAAATCATTTTCTGCTTGGCTCATCGAATAGAGAAGGCTCCTGAAAATCCAAATGAAAACTGCCTAAGAAGAGTATAGAAGTTATCAAGACAACTTCTTTTTGGAGACGTTCGGTGAAAGAATATTTACCGACACTCACCCGAAGAAACAAATGGACCAGAGATTGGAAACCAATTCGACTGGATGATGTTGTCGTTTCAGTTGATGTCACTGCCCCTAGATATCAATGGATATTGGGAAAAATTACTGATGTTTATCCTGGACCGGACCAAAAAATTCGAGTCGTGGATGTCAAGACGTCTACGGGAGAATATCGACGACCAGTCACAAAACTTCGTTCATTGGAGCTAGAAGAAAACTAATTCTCCTAGCAAGGGGGAGAAATGTCGGAACCTTATACTCGTATGATTTATTATGTTTATTGATTAATGACCCTGTATTTGTATTTTGCTGGTGAATGTTACTGTCAAAGAAAAGTCAAGTTGGAAATATATTTTTTGACGTGAGAGAAAAAAAAATTATTGAAATTTACGACTGTTTGGCACAGAACTGAACACACCCTGTATATCATACGGGGCAAAGCATTGCGTTTCACATTAATATTCTGTTTTTTGTGTTCTGGGTTCAATTCGATGTGATTGACTCAAAAATACAAAAACTTTTATTTTATTTGTACCAAATTTGTTTTTTACACTAATTCTATATCAATAAGCAACCCTTTTGAAAAGTGTCCTTAGTGCTCGGTGCTCGAAGCACTTTTCATCAGTGCTCGGCACAGCTCTGCTTGGCTGTATGGAAGGGTATGGATCTTTGCCTCCTGGAGCCTCTTTCAAGGCATTTTTAGGCGCAAATTTCCATAGCATGAATTTTTGTTTGAAAATTTGTTGGGGCTCTGCGTAAGGGTTTTCAGATCCTGAAACCGTTACTCCCACTCCAGTCCTCTCGTCCATCTTGGAACCATCAGTACGCATTCCTCTCTAGTTGAGGCTCGTTCGTTGTGAATGTATTGTGGTAATTTATAATTCACTTCAAAGTCGTGCCCAATTGGCATAATATCTGATGGCTCGTACCTAGATTCCAGCGGAATATTCAACAGAATCTGGAATATGTAAGTTACAAACTGATTTATTTGCCCGTCCATACTCGTAGACATTCCCGATTCATTTAAATCTATTTTCCATATAATAAACGGGTATTTTTTCCCGGAAACTATCAAGATTGGATATTCCGTAACAAAAACTGAGCAATAGCCTCACTGAAAATGATATAGTCCACTTCCTGACAGTTTTTTACTAGTTTTACGTTATATGTAAAGCGAATCCATTATTTAACAAGTTATCATACACATCAGGACATTAATCACCAATTATCAGTTTGATCTTCGGTATGAACGAGTTTGATTAGGATGAATCGAACGTTCCATGAATGATTGATGGAACGATAATTCTTTTTCCCAACCGAATTTCAGAATACCCGCTCCAAGAAAAGATGGACGTTCTGAAAGAGCACTTGGAAATCGAGGAAGTTGAAGATTGTGTAGTTTGCTTACTGAAGCCCTGTTTGGAATCAACCCATTGGCTCATACCCTACGAGGGATATTGTGTACATTCTTCGAGAAACTATTTGGGGAAGCCCCATTTTGGGAAAACGAAATGTGGTTGGTCGATTTACGGTCTTGCTGCAGTGATGACTTCTCAACTCATTTGGACTATTTACTCTTTCTTCGACACTTGTGCGGAAGATATAACCAGTTGTCTCCTTCTGATAACAGCGGAGATCATCAGCCTCACCACCGTCGTTCTGTACCTTACGATATTATTCAAATCATCATACTACTTAGCAGCTACTAATATGTTGACCGAGATCTCGGCAGAAATATTCAAAAGAGGCAGAGTGAAATTGATTTCTTCAAGTTTTCGAAGATATTTTTATGTCAGATATTCCATTGGAAACATCACCTTATATATCGTATAAATGGTAATCATCTGCTCCTGCTACAGTTTCGTTCGTGAAAATGGAATCAATATAGGATCTATACCAAAATTAACGGATTCGGTCAGTTTCCTAGTGCAAGTGACATTGAGTCATATTTTCATCCATCACTCTGCATTGAATATTAATATTCTGAAAGGAGTCTATTCCAGTATAAAAAACGATCTAAATGATGCCGCCCAGTCAAAAATGCTCATTGGATCATTAGAAATGAAGTTGAAATGCCACATTAATACCATCAGGAAAATCAAGACCATATTCAGAAATTTTGATGAATATTATAGTCCCACTTTCATTTTTTTCTTCATATCATCACAAGTGACGCTCGTAATCAACATATACATCTTTATCACGCCTTCGAAGGAAATTCACTTCCTAGAAATCAGATCTCTGCAGATTCGAACACTATACTTGATTATGATGTTGATTATATTGGTGAACGTATTAGATCAACAAAAATTGGTAAGTCTTTATGTATATACGGTAAAAAGCTAATCTACCGTAACTAAACAGAAAAAATGGAAGTCGTCATTATTTCATACGCTAACGTTTTCCGTACTTGAATATATTCGTGAAATCACATTTCATAATAGGGTTAACGAGAATAGTGACTTATGTATTAGGAACAAAATACTAGTTGGCAACAAAAATTTTTTTGGATAAGATGCATATTGAATTCTGTCGGCGACCGCTATAAACAGAAAAGACAGATCAGGAGATTTTCCCAAAATAATGTTCAAGATACGATATTTTTTATTTTCATTTTCGATAATGATTAGATTAGATTAGCTGAGGTTTGGTGAAAAGTAGATTCTGCATATTTAGGATATTCGGGTGAGTTAATGGAATTCAGCAATTTCGTTGGGTAGATTAATCATTGTAATGTTCCATACAATTCGGATAGGTGATGCATTTTCCAAACAATATCGATTGACTCATTTTTGTTGAGTGACATGCAGATCACCTGATTTTCATCAGTAAGAGGATCTTTGTAGTTTGATTGCAGGCATATGATCATATCTGATGATCTGAGAAACGAAACCAAATACGCCATAACCAGAGAAAAAAAGGCATATATTCAATTAAAAATTAAAAACAGCGGAAATAATGAAAACTTCTACAAGGAGCTGAAGAATTTGAATATCCATTCTAAGAATGCAACCAGCGTTATTCCGGATTATTTGAAAAACCACCAAGCCATCATTGACTATTTCGTTAACTCCTCTTCAAGTGACCACTATATGCATGCGGACTAAGAAAACACTCGACCTGGCGTAAACAATTTCAATTTCACTCCAACTACTGAGACAGAAATATATGAAGTCCTACTATCTATTGAATCTAAGGCATATGGGGTTGACAAAATCAATATTGACATGCTTCCCTATAATTCTCCATTCTCTGCCACGTCTTCAACTTCTGTATCGCCAACAATGTCTTCCCTACCATCTGGAAAAAAACTTTCATTATTCCTCCACCCCAAATTCCCACTTCAGAGGATTTCAAATCACTTCGTTCCATCAGCATACTATGTACCTCATCCAAAGCTTAAAAAAAAACTCCCAAATTCAGTGCCACCTACAATATAACAGAATCATTCCTCCCCATCAGTCTGGATTCCGACCTCACCACAGCTGTGTCACCGTATCAATCAAGGTCACAGACGACATTCTCACCACGACGGATCGAAACCAGCTCACTGCTTTGGTTATGCTCGACTTCAGCAAGGCTTTTGATCGGATCAAGCACCAGATGTTGTTGGCTAGACTCAATTATATTGGCTTCTCTACAGCTGCTACTTGCTTGTTGGAAGCTTACTTGAACGACCGTTTGCAAGCGGTTTTATCAGAACTTGACTGTTCTGACTTTATTGTAGTGGAAAACGGAGTTCCTTAAGGATCGATAATGGGTCCGGTCTTATTCATACTCTATACCCATGAATTCTATAACCACATAAAATTATGTAGTAGTCACTTTTATGCGTATGACACCGAGTTATACCTATCATTTCTCTAAAGAAATCTTCCCCTGGCAAATTTTTTAATTCTCAACTGAACTCTGATTTGGAAGGTAGCATCTCGATATCTGAAAAATTCTGTCAATAAACCCCTCCAAATTTTCCGCTATTCTTTCTGAAAAAAAAGGTCGCTCGTAGTCGTTGCCAAAATTTGAGCTGTAGTTGATATATTGCCTCGTATGTGTCTTCTTTCTGTAGGCAGAGGTGCGGATTTTATTGCCTATTCTCTCAACGTTCACATCGAGGAAGGGTAAGGCACTGTTGGTTTCCACTTCTATCGTGAATTTGATCAAATCCCTGATTCTGTTGATTCTTGAGAACAAAACCTGGAGATGTTCATCTCCAGATTCCATATAATGAAGGTGTCATACACGTACCTCAACCTCAGCTTTGGTTTGTATTCTGCCTCCCGTATAGCCAATCCTCGAACCACTCTATGTAGATGTTGGCGATAATTGGAGAAAAGGAAGATCTCATCGGGAGTCCGTCGACTTGAGAGAAGAATCGGCCCTTTTCTTGGATATATGAGTTCTGTAGGCAGCACTGTAGTAATTCCAATTTTCCTTGGATGGGAAGGTCAGTCCTCTCGTGGAACTGATTATCCTCTTCGAGTTTTCTTTTGATGATGCTGAGGGATTCCTCTAGAGGGAACTTGGTGTCAACGCTCTCCACGTCGAAGCTGATAAAACGATCTTCTGGTCCAAGTTCAACATCTGTGATGGTGTCTACGGTGTGCTTGGAATTCTTGACGTATGAACTGCTATTTCCTTGTATGGGTTGTAGTATCGGTAGGAGGTATTTCGATAACTTGTAGGTTGGTAGTATCGGTAGGAGGTATTTCGATAACTTGTAGGTTGGTGAGTTCCGGGAATTGGTGATTGATCTCAGTAGTATGTCTAGTTTGTGGATTTTCGGAAGCCCGTAGAGACGCGGTGGTTTGCTGTATTGTGGCATCAGATGTGATCATTCGTTGTCTGGAATGACGTTTTTGAATTTCCTCAGAGTGTTGTAGATCTTCCTTCCTATAGATGGTGTTGGATCCTTCTTCAAGAGTTCACAGTTCCCTGTGTGGAGTACCGACTCTATCTTGTCATCATATGTGTTGTGGAGTCCATGATAACCGTGGCGTTCCCTCTATCGGCTGGAAGAATCTTTTTGGATGAATCCCTCTGTAGGATTTTTAGGGCCCTTTGTTCCCCTGCAGTGATGTTACTCCGGGGATTCCTCTCCTCGAGTGTTTCTTTCACTTTCCATCTGAACTCTTCTGCCTGGATGGAATTCATTCTGCTACTGGCTGACTCTACAGAGCTCACAATGTCCAGGATAGGTATTGTTTTTGGTGCAACTGCAAAGTTCAATCCTTTCTGTAACGACCTTTATTTTTGAACCCCAAATTTGAAATATCTGATTCAAATTAAAGAAGGTGAAATCACTATGCTGAAAGGCTGCTCAGATTGATACGGTTAGGCCGTGAGTAAGTTTCAGTTAATGACTTTTCCTAGTTTGTCAAATTAGGCCACTGAAAAAATTACACATCAATTAACTTGACTAGTTCAAGAGTTGGGCGCCAGGCTTGCTAAAGACAAAAGCCAAAGATAAAGGAAAATTTACTAAATAAATGTCACCTAGCTTGTATGGGATGGCAAATCAATATGCAGGAAATCAACTTAACAAATTTATTCCAGACAAAGAATTATACGAGTGACTGGTTAGATAGTATGAATTTATGGAGAAACTCTAACAATATTGCTTGAAGAGAAGAAAAAATTCAATGAAAAAACTCAAAAGTTACATGTACATTAAGAATTTTGACCCAGATAAAATTCGAACATTTACAAATATGTACGATTCCTCCAGACGATGGTGATACGTATATACCTGCGGAGAAGGTCTTCACTGGAGGGAGATGAAGAAGGCTGGTTTATATGAAAATGGTCTCAGCTGTTCGACGACGAATCTGGTCGTGGGTGGTTTTATCTATTGGTTTTTAGACCCCCTTGTTGGCATGAATTGGTTTGATCTTCACGGACCAGGCTGACTTTGACGTGTTATATGACCTCCCAGGGTACCAGTCCTTCCGTCTCAGTAGGTGGCTTCACTCCGTGGTATATATCATGCGAAGAAGATGATAGGAATCAAAATTTGTACAAAATGGGAAGAACCTCAAGCTGTATGATTCAAATTTTAATCTAGAGTCAAAAGATAGATGCAAATGATAGCATACAATGCCTCAGTCCATATACAAGACTGGAAGATTACAGTGAAAGAACAAAGATGATAGCAATCCAATCGGCTATTCTGGATTTAAATTTCCAAGTTAATTTTAATAATTTAATTTTTTTTAACAATGAGCAAATTCTAAACCGAACAAAACAAACTCCACCCAAAACGTTCTTTTAAAATTCAGTTGAATTTTGAAGCAAAGTAAGCTTTGATAAGGTGTGTGAGTGTACCATAAGAGTTCAAAAAAATTGAATAGGTAAAGGTATTCCAAAAGAAATATAAAAATTCCCTTGTGACTTTACCAGAGAAAAAATATAGTATTTCAAAGCAAAATACTCTAAAGTTGCCAGAGAAAAAATAAAGTATTTTAAAGCAATATACTTAAATGTTGCCAGAGTAAAAATATACTATTTTGAAGCAAGTACCAAAGGAAAATATAGCGTTAGGAACCGAAATACTAATCAGGCACTAGAGCAAAAGTATACTATTCGGTTAAGAAAAGAAGAGGGAGACCACACGTCTTTCAGTAGGCACAATGCTCTTAGATGAAGATAAAGTTAAATAATTCTTTTTATCGAAGAATTTTCAGAGATATTCCGAAATAGGGCGGCAAATTCCCTTCTCAAATCGATAGGCAGGTTAATTTTCAAAAAATTGAATGAATATTCCTGCTCTTGGCGACAAGGTAGTAACTGAAATGAATTGATTCTACAACATTGATTGCGAAATAAGGAAAATGATTATACTCCACCAATATCAACAGTGATAGCCATTCGATTTAAAAATCGTAACGTACCAGAATCAATTCACTCAGCACACCTGCCTATGTCGAGGTTCAATCGAGGAAAGAGAACGATCATCCTTTCGGTTCCACCAAATCACCACTTTCCCTGGTTTTTTCCAAACCAATCTCGGTTTTTTCTCTATTTGAAAACACTTATGGAAAAAACAAGCGCTCTCTCGACATGAATACAACTGTCATGATCACATTTCGAAGGATCGATACTAAAGATCCCAGTATTGCAGTTTACGACCTGAGCAGTGACTACTGACCCGTACCACCGTGAAGATAACCGGAAAAATTATTAGAAATTGATTATGTATAAAGAAGTAACGAACAATTCGTAACACTTTTCGAGAAGGGACTCCTCTACTTCTGTAAGGGGTTCAGTTGAGATAATTATCATGGTTTTCTCACCTTCGCTGTTGATTTGTGGAGCCCGTGTTCTTCCTGCTAGTCGATTCCATTTCTTCTGATGCCTCCCCTCTTGTTCCTGACGGATTTTCGCGCATGTATTTTCAATCTTGGCCAATATGGGTTGATTGTCCTCCTATAATATAAGGTGTACTCTCTGATTTCTTGGAATCTGGCCGTGGCATCCTGTAGCAGCATCTCTTTCTTACAACGGTGGTAGTTGATCTGCGACCTAATTAGTGCGTGACTGGCCTGCTCCATGATGCGTTGTGCTCATTCAATAATGTACCTAACATGGGGTAATAGACTTGAAGATTGAAATTAAAAGCAGGAAAGGCCACCAAAACTAGGCTTGTGTTCTGGATCGATCTCTCGTAGATAACTTTCAGTGAAAAAATAGAAAGGCAAAGAAACATAGAGAGTTTTGTATAATGCAATTTGAATACATCCGTTCAAGGTTAGTGATTATGTAAATATTGAGAAAAGGCAGAAAGGCATTCAATATAAATTTTCAGTTTTCCTGATATCTCAATTATTTTTAGCAATGATTCCTGGTGAACAATTATGGTTTTTTTATTTTCATTCTTTGTCTTCTTACCGATTGATATTTTTCTCCAATACTTACGACAGAGTGCAAAAAAAAATTATGCACGGCGTGCAAAAAAGTAAAGACCTACCTTGTTCAAATACAGGTGATACACAATACCCATCATTCTCATTTCAATCGTTTTTTATTGAAAATATTACAATCATATTCCATCTATACTAATTTTTTACAGGATTTATATCGATAGTACAAATGCTGTTATTCTGTATGTTGATTCCAAACGATGATTTTGGTAATACTAAATGAATCAAATAGCTGTTCTTGTATAATGTTACAAGTATTATTGTTCTCGACTTCGACATTTCCACTTTTCTTGATATCACCATTAAAAATACCGTGTCCAATTCCAAGTCTCAAAATATCAGCCCCTGAGTCATCTGAAAGCAACGCAGAGGATCTCATAAAACTATGGCCAGTATATTTTGCAGAATAAGGAAATCCAAAAAATGGTGCAATTTTTTGAAAGGATTCATTCCGACTACTTGAACTGTACATTTTGCATTCCTATACCGAAGAGAAAATCTATGCTATCTTAGGACGCAGTGACATTTGGAACTACAAGTGTTCCTTGTATTCTCGTGTTTGAATCAGGAATTCCAACAATTTTATAGGAATCCTCATTCTCAATTTATTTATTGATTCAGCGTATGGCATTTTGAGACACAAAAGTATGTATATGACAAAAAAAAATCTCACAAACGAACATTCAATAAATTTATACACCCTATTGATTCTGGAGTCGCTGGTCGGAAATCTTCTGGTCTGCCGTTATAGGCCGTTTCAGGGCATTCCTCCACGATGTGTTTGACGGTTTGGAGGGGCTTGGACTCTTGCCCTATTTGTGTGAAGTATAGGCGCATCTGCTATGCTGCGTTCTGATACTGTTTAGCGCGCACCAGGTTTTTCTTAGCAAGTCGAAACCTGGTGGTGAGTTGGTAATATATGGCATGTCACTGTTTTGTTTCGACGTCCATTCCTGATACCAAGCGTCGGTGATGCTCCATTCGTCTTCTATTGCATTTAGAAAGCTACAGGCGCCTGACAATACCATGATCATAACTCATTTCATCAATAAAAAAGCATGAAGCAAAAATTTGGTAACCTCTTCTCTCGTGAAAACGTTTGCCTCTTTCCGCTTATAGCCGGCACTTTTTCTTTTGAGAAATTCCTCCACTTTGGGATAATCACCTATATGTATGTTCTTGTCAATAGGTAAAGTTGATTTTAACATAGAAAACCTCGACCACAGTTGATGACTACATAGTTCTAGATTTTCTCCCAAATACGCAAGAATGACGGATTCTGATACCTTAGATATTTTTGTCTGAGAACACCAACTATCAAATGCACCACATTCTTCTTCGTATAGTAGTCTGAACTCTACTTGTGGAAGTTGAGCTAACTGCTTCTATTGACTCCATCACATCGGCAGGAATATTAGATGTATCACCAAAATCACTTTTCCCATCCATAATTAAAGCGATAATCCATAAATTTACGAAAGTTATCTAATTACGGTTTTACAATAATCGCTACTTCAATTATTGCGATTGACATGAATAAATTCGCTTACTGTCACTGCCAAAACAATAAAAATTGGAAGTTTGATTTCAAAACGATAATAATAAAGGGTATTTTTATATTAAAAAACCAAAGATTGGATAAAATCATGTATACAATTCGAATATAGAGCATTTTTTCGCACTCGCGCGCGTTTTCCGTCAGGTTAAAGCTAGACAGGGTTGTATGGGTAGTTTTTTTAATTTGTTAAACTACTTGGCTTCTTCACTTTTTTATGTTCCCAATATCTTATGAACCTGCGACCTCAATAAACTAACGAGCAAGCACATTACTTGCCGTACCTGAAAGTACAAGAGCATTTAAGTTAAATAGTCATTACTTCATGAATACTTCAAAGATGAACTATCGTATAATACATTGAATTGAATTTAACACTCCAAATGCGGTGAACTATCGTATCAATAACAATATTTTTATCACTTACTAACTTTTTTGACAAAAAAAAACTTGATTCATTTGGAACTAGTAGTGAGCAAAACATTGTTACATCGTGGTAGATTATTTCGAAATAAATGAAAAATTGAAATTGTTACATGGTAAGTATTCGAAATAAATCAGGAAAACTTCAGCTATCAAGTCACTAGAAGGCATTACCAGTCTTGCACACACCGAATAGCTTATGTGTTCATTCCAGCGCAAATGTTGATCGACTATCACACCTAGATATTTTGTCGAGTGGGTTTTATGGAGTGCTAGACATGAGCAATTTAGAAAGTTTCGACAATCGTATTTATGAAGCAGTATGCCTCCTTTGAAAAGCTGATCTTTGGCTGTAGATGAGAAAGTGATTTTTTTCACAATGTTAACACTCAGCAGGCTGCTACTGAGCTATTGAGCCAGTTATATATTTTTTGCATTCCAATTTATGTGTTTTCGTATGTTTCGGACCTGGTATTATCCGCAAAAATGACCTCATCATCCGCGTATGATACAAGAGTAACGTGGAAGATTTTTACAGAGAACATATTGTTGATGTACAGCAGAAATAAAACCGGTCCCAGCACTGGCCCTTGTGGTATGCTTATATTTATTGATAGAGGATCTCTAAATGTGTTTTTTATTTTGACAACCTGTTTGTTAGATAATCTTTCAGCAAATCTAATATAGTTCCTTTGTTACCAAGCAGCTCCAGACGTTGAAATAAAATGGTATGATTAACGGTGTCAAATTCCTTCGCCAGGTCCAAAAATACTGGAAGATATTTGTTATGCCTTCGAATATCGTGTTTGTTAACTTTCCTGTTTATTTTTTTTCCTAAACGCTGAACTTGAGAGAATGTTATTGAAATCACAGTAAATCATCATTCTGTTTTGGATGCACTTTTCTAATATCTTGGCAGAATTATTCATAATTGTAATGGGTCTGTGATTCGTGGATTTTTTTGTCATCCCGTTTGAAAATCGGAACTATAACAAAGTTTTTAGATACAGAATATGGCATGAAGGTTCTACAGGGAATTCGAGGTGTTTTTTTATAAAGTGAACTGTTATTTTGTACGGAGCCAAGGATATATTATTTTCCAGAGTTGACATGATGGAAATGAGTTGGGAGTTGTAATGGGATGAAGGAATGATGAATTCTGTGCTCTGATAAAAGTTTTCGTGATGAGGATTGATGGTTTTTCTATTTTATTTTCCATTTCCAATCCGATATTGGAAAAAAAATTACAAAATGATTTGCTATGGCTTTTTTGAAGTTTATTTTTTTCATTTACTATATTATAGTTGTGATTTTTTGTTTGAATTTCTATTGGTAATTTTGTTTATGTCCCACATTTTTTTACATTCTTGTGGGATTCTGCGAAATGTTTTTATAATAGTCCTTTCTGGAGATTCGCAATAAATGACTTAAGTGTTTTCTGTATTTTTTATAGGCGTTTTTATTTTCTACGGTATTATTTTTGAGAAATGTTTGTTTTAAGAGATCACCATGCCTGATGGAGTTCACCAAAGCCTGTGTCTATAGGGTTTCACTTTGATATTGTCTTTTTTCTTGTACAGTTTGCAATGTGTTCTGATAATATACTACAGGAGGAATTGAAACCTTAATTTGGACCATCACATCGATATGCTGCAAGCCAATTTTCTCTTTCTGGTTTATTCTTCAACTTATGTTGATTTCGATATTTATAAGACATATCGACTGAGATTGTGTTTCTTTCAAGGTGGCCACAAGACAAATATACGTATTTGCTTTTGGGTCCGATGTATTCAGAATATTTATATTAATGTCACTCATGAATATATTCGTATCAGAAGTTGTAGAGGTTGGGGAAAATTTTTCGATGTCATTCAAATATGTGTCTTCAAGAGGCGATTATGGAAAATGTTGTTTTAATCACTTCACAATCGATTTTCAATAATTTTTTCTCCGTCAGTTGATAAATAGAGAATCTATGATGAATTTCCCATCTAACAAATATAATCAGGCCATCATTTTGATTGTAACGAGATGCGTTATACGTTATATCAAAATCTGGAATGGAGAAATTATTTATGTCTTCTAGAATCAATGTTTCAGACAAAACGATCATTTTTATGTTTTTTCCGTTGGAAAATTCCTGAGTACAGAAAAATTCATCGAAATTTGTACGCAAACTTCTGATATTGAAGTGTAGTATGTTCACCAAAAATTGTTTCTAAATTATTCTTTATATTATCACATACAATTTTTTTCATTCCTCGTGTGCTTCCAGCTCATTGAAGAACTGCAACATGATCAAGGAAGAGAAAGAAAAATAAATAGACAAAAAAAATTATTGTGTAGGGTAGAATGCTCAGTATTAGAAATATAATTATGATTTGTTTGAAAATATGAACAGGATGTTCATGATATCAGATGTGGAATCATCTGCGACTGAAAGATGAACTTTTCATTATCTTCCCTTTTCATAATTATATGATTTGAAATTTTCTTTGATACAAATTGTTCTGAAGAGGAACAAAAAGCAAAAAAGTTTATGTATAGTCAGAATGTTTGACAGATATACAGCGGTAACATTTATAAGTTGTTATTGGGAATGTCAGATTCACATATAATTTTGGTCTTTTTTTAATCAATGTTGGCGACTATCTGTCCATTGTACGTCCATATTTTTTTTTCTGGGAGGGGCGATTTAGCAGTTTTTAGCAGGTTTCTTCTGATGTTAGTCAAATCCTCGCTGCAGAATATTTTTTCTCTTTCATACACTTTATGATTTTGATCTGTTGGAGACCTCACCTTCAAGGTGATGTGGGCACAATGGGATTCCCTGCTTGTGGAGATAGACTACTCAAACGGGTATGAGAGTCAGCTGATGAGTGGTCGTCAATTCTCAATTGGTTTTGCCCAGGAAAAGGATAGATGAATTCTCGAAAGAAATTCATGAAGAAAAATCATAAGGACACCAGGGAATCAATAAAATTTTGGACAAGATCGGGCAGAAGTTCTATTAGGTTCAATGTCGAGATGATGTAGAAAGCTGTTGCAAAAAATGTCGAAAGTATGGTGCCACTGAAGGTCCCAAGGATGAGATGAAGAAATATAACATAGGCGCACCATTCGAACGGTTTTCCATTGATGTAGCTGAACCCTTTCCTGCGACGAACGATGGCAACAAATACATCCTTATTGCCATGGACTATTTCAGCAAATGGGTGGAAGCTTATGCTATTCCAGACCAGACAATATCTACAGTAGCCAGGTCATTGGTGGACCATGTTCTCAAGATTCGGAGTCCGATGGAGTACATTCGAGTCGAAGTTATTCAAGAAAGTTTGCGCTGATGGGTATAACAGACAGACCACACGCTCCACCCACAGTCAGATGGGTGGAAGGTTCAACTGAACCTGGAAGACATCTTCCAAGGTAGTGAAAAATATCAAAAGAACTGGGACAGAACCTTCCACTATTTCTAATGGCATATAGAGCAGCCGTCTACGACTCAACCAAGCTCACCGTGGCAAGCATTATTTTCGAAAGGGAATTTCGATTGCCCTGTGACTTGATGATTGACCAGGCACTCAGGAGGTAGAAGTACACGACTAAGCAGATAAACTGTGGAACTGCCTTTTGAAAATCCATGTAACAGTTCGGAAGAGGTTGAGAATGACCACCGACAGATCGTTATTATTTGGAAGATAATTCACGAGGATTGAAAAAAGGTGAACCGGTTTGGGTGTACAATTCACGTAGGAAGGAAGGCGTATCTCCCAAACTGACACCGTTTTGAGAAGGGCCGTATGAGGTGAAGAAGAGGATCAACGACGTGGTTACAGAATCCAGCGTAGCCCTAGGACTGAGATGAAGATTGTTCACCTCGAAAGACTGGTGTCCTATTATTGTGAATTTATGGTTTTTGATCGGTACCATCAAAATCAGAGAAAGAGCAGTGTTACAGAGTTAGTAAGTACGCCCCTGTTCATTTCCGGTGATAATATCACCAAATCGGCAAGAAGAAAGCAAATGGTTCCGGAAATGACTTCAAAAATTCTACACGTGTGTTTTTCAATGTATAAGCGCATCGCACGCGTTTTTTCCACAACAAAACAGTACAATATAAAGCGCGTGTTTGGAACTGTGATTATTGTAATGCATTATTGCGCTGTGTTCAAAGTGGAATTAACGAACAGTAGTAATTGGATGATTCTTTTAATGAAATACAGGGACCCAAGTTTCGTGACAATATAATACAACACGCTATATAATTCTAATAATCTTGATATTTTCTCTTACCCACTTCAAAAGTTCTCCTCCATTCCGAATAGGCACTTTCTCGCTTCACAATCTTGATTGATATGTATAGAATTTTTTTTTCCATTTTCGTTACTGAAATGTGACATATTTCAACTCAAATTAGTGAGAGAAGTTGTACTTTTAATCACTAGTGACTGGTAATCTTTCAATCACAAGTGATTAAAACCAATGAACAACCATCATACACATTGCTCATAGCGCAGCAACGGTGTCGAATTATTCGAATCGAGTAGGCTAGTGTCCAAATTAAATGCAACACAAGCAACGGTAGCGCAGATTTTCAATCTTAGTAGGCTGGTTGAAATTTTGTTTCGACGAGTCAATGACCCAATAGCTATTCATGCAATTGCATAATAATTTCTTTCAATTTCGGCAAAAATGGAAAAAATTAGATTGAAAAGACTTGAGTAACGCGCATTCAATCACTCGCCTGGTTGAGGCCCTCGCAGCTTCGTTGCTCGGGCGCTCACTATCCAGGTTCGTGATTGAATGCCACGCTTCACTCACTTGCCCTGAAAAGAGCTATTTTCTCATTTTTTTTTCCATTCATTTCTTTCACTACATGTACTCAATGCATTACATTAATCAATATTTTATGTTTATATCTAACACCAATTATCGTAATTCATTTCATGATTATACAGTGCGGCTTTTCATTGCCCATGTTAACTTTTGAACGGTTCGACGTAGAATAATGAAAAAATAGGGTATTGTATGATATCACCGACACTACTTTTTGAATTAAAAGACATTGTGATCGCTCCATAGATGGCGCGGGGGCACGTCATCTTCAAAACTTTAAAAGACATGGGGGGTCATGTGGCACATCGTTAAAAATATAATTATATTCTTTTCATAAACATAAAGGAAACATTACATTGATATGTGACTTTGCGGCTTCCCCCTCCCCCTTATAACTTTTGAAGGTTCGACGTAGAACAATTTAAAAAAAAGTTATCGTATGATATCACCGATACTTCTTTTCGAAATGAAAGACATTGTGATTGCCCGATAAATGGCGCGGAGAAGCACAACAAATTTTTCAATAAAAAAAAAGATGGTTGGAAAAGTAATTGAATTATCTTTTCAATTATGAGCCACAAAACCCCCCATGCTATCTGAAATTTTCAAGTTGATGCCCTCCGCGCCATCTATCGAGCAATGACGATGTCTTCCATTTCAAAAACTAGCATCGATGATATCATTCAATACCTTTCTTTCATTATTTTACGTCGAACCATTCAATGGTTAACAGAGGGAGGGGAATATGAAAAGCCGTAATTATCCATGACATTTTGAATGCACATTGTGGAAAAACAAACCAATGAAATTATGAAAACAATTAGATGATTTGAAAGAGAATTGAACTATCTTTTCAACGATGTGCCACATGACCCCCCATGCTATTTAAAATTTTGAAATTGATATGCCCTTCGTGCCATCTATTGGGCAATTACAATGTCTTTTATTCACAAAAACTAGTATCGGTGATACAATACCTTTGTTTTCAGTGTTCTATTCTACGTCGAACCGTTCGAAAGTTATAAGGGGGGGGGGGGGACCATAAAAAGTAGCAAAGTCACATATCAACGAAATGAACAAAGAAGTAGATGTTTGGGAAGACAATTGAATTATCTTTGCAACGATGTGCCACATGAGCCACCATCGAAATTTTGAAGTTGATGTGCCTCCCCCGCGCCATCTATCGGGCAACCAAAATGTCTTTCATTCCAAAAAGTAGTATCGGTGATGTCACAAAGAGAGTAAACATTATCTGAGTATGGGAGTCTATTCCCCATAAGACAATGGTGACACTGATGGAAAGAGATGAAAGATCATTTGTGAGTCATAGTGACGTATATGGACATGTCATGGCCACCATTCTCTCTGGACAGTGGCGAACTGGCGCACTCTGCACTCTGGTATCAGAGAGTTACAGGCGCTAGAATGTATATTGGACCACTCTTCATGTTATGCGGGCCACCTGTACTCATGTCCATGTTCGTCACTATGACTGATTATTGCAACAAGATTGTGATTGGCTAGAGCTTATTAGTACCTCCTATTCAGATAACGTTTACTCTCTTAGGTGATATCATATTGTGCCTTTTTTTTCATTGTTCTACGTTGAACCGTTCAAAAGTTAACACGGGGGGAGGGACTATAAAAAGTCGCACTGTATAGATTCTGAACATTGAGAAACCCATCTGTGAATACTGTTCTTGGGTCAGTACCGTTTGTAGTCCTCTTTCTGAAAAAAAAGTCGACTCAGAACGTCATCAGTTTGCCAGCAGTTTGTGAAATATATCTCTTTCGATTGGACACGTCATCGAGTTTTTTAATGCCCGGTATGAAATAACGACTGGTAATTGCCTCTCTGTCCACCCTTTTCCTAATCAAATGGAAGTGTAGTAATCGAGATAATGATGAAGGGACTTGCGATCATTAGTATAATCAGCAATTCTTATCGCTGAAGACAGAGCACTTTGTTTGATGATAGTTTGATGAAATCAATAAAAAAAATATATTGCTGACACCCTTATGTATTGAAACATTCATTCGACTAGTGTTATAAAAGATGAACTTCTCTGTGGTGGAAAAATATTTAAGAATCGATGACGTGGAGAATTGTGTCATTTGCTTATCTAAAACCGGAATGGAGTTTAACCCATTCTTTATCCCACACCAAGGATTTTGTAAACATTCGACAGGGAATGGTTCTGAAATCTCCCGAATGGAGAAAATTAAAAATGTTTATTGGATGCAGTTGGTTATTGCAGCATTTTTGTGTTTTGGACTGAGCTGGAATTTATATATATTGATGGATGTTTGTACCCACGATACCGTACGTTGTCTCATTCTCTTGTCGAATGAAATCTACACCTTCAATGGCACTGTTCTCTACTTTGTAGTGTTTCTGAGAGAGCGACAGTTCTTCAAATCATTGAATAACGCATGCAGAGTGATGGATGAATTATTTTTATTCGAAACATCTGAAATCATGTCTCCCAATTACGTAAAAGTTTTCGTTGCAAGCCAGTTTGGAAAATATTTCTCATATTCAATCTATTTGTTTGCGACATGTATTCTTTTTTTCTTAATTATCAACGACATCGAACCCATATCCTATTCCATGGTGTATGTCAGTTCTTTGATTCAACTCACAATTGTCTTCATGACTGCTCGGCATATCGCACTTTTCGTAACGATGATAAAAGCAGTCTACAGAAATTTATGTATCGATTTGGAGGAACATTCTGAAATGAACTACAACAATACTTCAATGGAAATGATACTCAGTAGGCGGACACGAATCATTTCAAAATTATACAAAAGTTTCAAAACATACAGGAATGTCACCAACCCAGCTCTTACGGTCTTCTTCATAATAATAGTTGCCGAATTCATCATCAACATATATCTTTCGGTTACAGCATTGGGAGAGTCTCATATAGTGGAAATTCTGATTTTACAAGTCATTTCAGTTTTTTCAATCACATTTGTAGTCGGAATTGTGTTGGTAGTGGATCACGAGAACATGGTAAGTGTGAATAATTTTTAATGAATGTATATTGTTATTGAACTGTTAAAATTCTGAAAATGATTTCAATGTTTTTTAACATTTGTTTTTTTTTGGAGGATAGGACATATGTTTCTTTATCACGAAACAGAGAACATAAAGAACATGAAATCAAATAATAAAACTTTTCACAAGAAGTCAAACCGACGAAAAATACAATAAACTTTCTAGTCTTAATAACTAAGCTCCTGAACTAATTAGGTAACTTAATTTCAGTCGGCGCCAAACACAAAGAATCATCAATTACTAAACGGAAGCGCTACAGCGTTTTGATTATTTCTTTTAAGTAATTAATTGATCTCCGTTGATTGTTCGTTTGGCGCCGCCTCAAAATTAGTTACTTACATTTAGTTTAGGAGCTTAGTTATTAAGACTGAAAAGGTTTAAATTATATATCGCTCTTCATTTTTTTTTGTTTAGATTAGGTTTCTGTTAAAAAGTTTTTAATTTTTATTTTTTTGTGTCTAGAATCTACTCAATTAACTCCAGGTACCTTCATTATGTTATATTGTCATCAGAACTACATATACGCCCCAAGTTCCAACAGAATCGATCATCTCCTATTTTTCAATTTCAATTTCAATCAATCGTCTCCTATTTTTCAATACTTAGGGATGTTTTTTTTACATTTGAATGGGACCAACTTCGAGGTATACTATATTTATTAAGAAAAAAATATCTGAATTGGATAACCCAGTACAAATGTATACGTGAGAATCGGTTTACAGGAAAAATTCAGTGGGGGAACAATCAATCCCCTATTTTCCTACCATAAGGGTTGGATTTTTTTAATTTTAATTAAGTATACACCACCTAATATTTTTTTATCGAAATCGGACTACTCTGTGAAACGTTTTTGGTAGTGAAACATGAAAAAAGTGAGTGGTGAAATATTAAACAGGTTAGCTATATACAGGGCTTTTCACGATGAGCGTTAATTAGACGTTTCTGGCAAACCAGACAACGGATCAACCTGAAAATTTCACAGTGTGCATAAATTAGTATGATCTACACATTTAAGACGATGCGGCGTCGCCGCTTCTTCTATAAAGTAGCGGCTACTTTGATTTTTCAAATGGAACACCCTGTATATAATATCATATTATGATTTCCCATCATTTTGTCAACAACTTCATGTCTATACCTATCTGTTATCATTTAGAAGATATAAATAAATTTCGATTTTTTTTTACCAAACGTACTTTTATAAACGCTGATAATCTTGAACTCTCTGGTACTAAGACGATCAAATTCGAAATGGAGTGGAGTGATACCATGAAGATCTTCACTTCGAGTCATATTTTTATTTGCCTCATACAGGGTCTTTAAAAAATGCATATACTTCGTTCACATGAAAAAATGAGCGGAAGTCAATTTTTTCAAATGGAACACCCTGTATATTTCCACATTTTTGAGCTCTACATCCAATTTCAGATTCAGATAATCATATTTCGATTTCGAACCGTTTTCGAGATAAACTGTTTCAAACAGAAACTGACGTGGTTTCCTTGTATTCATCACTTATTTTTTAAATTTAACAGATTCCGTTCGATGTTCCTCTATCAGTAACAGATAATACAATGAATTAATAATTATTAAAATAAAATACTCTTCAACCATCAAATGAAACTTCTCTTCAAACAATAGTTTTATTAACGCTGACACACGAACTGAGAATAATTTCATGAATTAGTAAGTTAATTCAATTGTCAGTGTATTTCAGAATATGTTCGAACACATCTCCACCTCTACTTAAACAAACATGTAATCTCTTCAAAAGATTTTCATGTGTAGCGCTTCTGATTGAGTCTGGAGTTAAACTATCGAAAGCAGTTCTATTTCTTGATTTCATATCTTACATTGTCATAACAGGGTTGGAGTAAACCATATTTTTAATGAAACTCCTTACAAAATAATCTAATGGATTGCCATCTGGTGTTCTAGGAGGCCAACGGAAAGGTCCATTATCACCAATCTATCTGTCTTCGAAGATTTCAGTTGAAGCTTCGCTTACTGAACGAGAATTATGGGGTGGAGCACCATCCATTTGGTACCATAAACGTTCTCTTCCCGGCCTATTATTTAAAATCAATTGAATTCCATTTCTCAGTAAATCTTCATATTTTGTTGCATTCAAATTATCATCATAAAACTCGATATACAAAATTGACCCATTCTTTATGACATAAAATACATTAAATTGCCATCTTCCTTGAAAACCCCTTTGGCGAACAACATGGGAATTTTCTGGCGCCTAATAATGACTGTTGTGTCTATTGAAAACTCCATTTTTTGTAAACTTGGCCTCATCTGTCCATATGATATTGTCGAAGAAATGTCCATTGGCTTGAGTCTTGACAAGTAACCATTCAAAGAATTCCACTCTACGAGATAAATCAGTCTCTTTCAGATGTTGGAGACAGTAGAATTTATAGGGATGCCATTTGTGCTTATTAAGAATGCGATAAATTGTCACGTAGGGTATACCTATCTCCCTTTTAGCCTCGTGTAGAGAAGCATTTGGAAATGCATGAAAAAATCCCAAAACTGTTATGTTCTTGTCATCATCATCCACTTCAGGCTTTCTACGAATGATTTTCGGACGAAATGTTCCATTCAACCTACAGTTTTTTAGTAGTCGATTTATCACATTATTATTTGGCTTCGGAAGTTTTGGATATCTTTCATGAAATACTCAGCATGTTCTACTTGCAATTCTATTGCACTCACCATAAATTATTAATAAATTCAAGGAATCTTCATTACTGTAACTTAATCTTGACATTTTTCTATTATAATTGGTATCACAATCAGTCAAAACCACCAACGAAAGTTTGACGTTTCAAAATTAGATCATTCATTTTTCCAAAGCACACTATTAAAAAATATTAATTTGCAATGTTGTACGGTAGAGACACTCAATACCTCAATGCATACAAATTGTAACTTTTTCTAAGGTACATATCAATTTCGAATTGACTGATTTGAGACTGTTGAAAAATTAAATCGAAAAGAAATATTACGTAGTATAAAATATATGTTAAATTTCAAAAATAAGTGATGAATACAAGGAAACCACGGCATTTTCTGTTTGAAACAGTTTATCTCGAAAACGGTTCGAAATTGAAATAGGATTATCTGAACAAAGTCAATCTAAAATTGGATGAAGAGCTCAAAAATGTGGAAATATACAGGGTGTTTCATTTGAAAAAATTGACTTCCGCTCGTCTCAAATATTTCAGGTGTGTAGATCATATCAATTTATGCATACTGTGAAATTTTTAGGTTGATCGGTTGTCTGGTTTGCCAGAAACGTCTAATTAACGCTCATTGTGAAAAGCTCTGTATATGCAATGTATAGTGTGTATCACTTCTCATGGAAACACCCCCGTATCTTCCGTAATTAGTGGAATAGAATTCTGTAATTTCCATGATCGGCCGATATACTGGTGGTTAGTCTAAATTTTCTCAAGGGGTTGACTCGAGTGACATACACTGCGCGCCAGGAGCGATGGATATACCGATTTTTGCAAGATAGGCTCAAAATTCTTACGGATTGGTGATCAGGACATCAACTTTGGTACCATTCCATATTTTTGCTGAAAAATTATCAGTTCTGAAAAATCCGAATTTGATTCACTTCCTATTGAAAAGCACCCGTATCTTCCGTAATTATTGCAGTTGTTACTTCCACGATCGTTAGATATACCGGAGATGATGCTGAATATTTTTTGTTGAATGCTGATTTTTGCCAAAAATAATATTAGTAGGCGGGATAAGCGGGATTTCATTGATTCGAATTCTCCCACTTCTCATGGAAACACTTTCGTATCTATCGTAATTAGTGGAGTAGAGCCCTGAAACTTCCACGATAGGTAGATATACAGGGGACGAGTTCTAATAATATCTGGAGTCAAATTTGCTGAGCTTTCAGAGGGGAGTACAAAAATATGGATTTTCTGAAGGCAGTATTGAATTTTATTTCCGAAAATATCACAAAATCGAAAAAATGGTTCAAAATGTAAGAACAAGTCAGACTATGTTATTGAAGCATATCTCAAATAAAAATCCTTTCTTTTTCTGTTCATTAATATTCATTAAAAAAACAACGGCGAACAATGTAGAAATATTTCTCAATAATATTGCATTATCAGTTCAAATTATCACTCGATATCACGTTCCACAGTTATAAACTCTGCATGAATCGTTCTTTCTATCGTCCCAGGCGTGCAGTGTATGTCACACAGGTTGACCTTAGGAGAGAATTCTACTGCAATAATTATGGAAGATACGAGGCCGTTTCCATGGTAAGTGAGACAAATTCGGATTTCTCAGAACGGAAGAATTTTCAGCAAAAATATGGATTGGTACTCAAGTCGATATCCTGATCACGAACCCGTAAGAGTTCTGAGCCTATTTCGCCCCATATATTATTTTTCACAAAAATCAATATATTTATCGCTCCTCGCGCGCAGTGTATGCCACTCAGATTATTCTCAGGAGAGATTCAGGCTCATGCTCGATAATGTCAATGATCGTGATAATAACAGAATTCTAGTCCAAAAATTATGGAAGTTACGGGGAACAAATATTTTCCAGCGAAAATATGGATTGTTAATAAAGTTGATGTCCTAATAACGAATTTGTAAGAATTTTTGGCAGATCTTGTCCCCTATTATTATTTTTGGCAAAAATATATATCCATCGTTTCTGGCGCGCAGTGTATGTCCCTCAGGTCAACCCCATGAGGGAATTCAGACTCACCTCCAGTATATTTACCGATCATGAGGATTGGAGAATTCTACTCCAATAATTACGGGGGATACGGGAGTGTTACTATGAGAAGTGAGACACACTGTGTATCATATATTGGTGGCAATTTTTCAACTTGTTTTTCTGCTTTTTTTATATCAAGAATCCTACCCCGATATATCCTTGTTTTTCCACCCCTCGATAATTAAATGCAAAATTTTGCTAATCATTTTGTCTTTATCCCCTCCAACGTATTTCCTGGATTGTATGTGTTAAATTTTTTGAGCTCCTCTTCTATTTTTGATATTTTTTCAGCTGCCAGCATTGTTCTTCACGTTTCATGTGCTTATTTTCAACTTTTTACTTGATCTTCGGTTTTTCCATCCTCATTCCGCTTAGATTCACTATCCTCTAAACCTTTTTACGATGTTTCCTTCGTTCCTTCAAAATTTCCTTTATTTTCAGTACTTATTCCATTCCCCAGATTTTTAGAAAGACTTCCTTGATTTTATTGGATCTGGTGTTTCATCAATTTTTTTCTTTCTTCTGGCTATCTTTTGATGCATTTTCTGGCTCTTTTTTCTATACGTATTTGCTCTGGTACTTTTGTGTATACTACACTTTATACTGAATGTATTTTTTAATTTTTTTTACTCCCTTCTCGGTTGGTTCCTTTTGCATTGTATGGACTTTTGTATTCCTTGGTTTCATCAGTAGTGGTCTTGTTTTGTTTTCTTACTTCCACTCAATACCACTTCCCATCACTTCTTTGCTTCTACTTTCCATCTCTAGTTCGTTTTCATTAACTGCTCCTTCAATTCCAGAAATTATTATTTTCTTTTTTCTGATTTTCTCTCTTATTCATATTATCTTTTTTCCTTCTCAGTCCGACTTTTGTTACTTGATTTATCTCGGATTTTCTTTCTTGATGTCTTTTAATCTTTGAGTTTCTAGCTTTTCTTTCAAATGTAGGTTACGTTTTCTAATACAAATCCTATCTTCATGCAGTAGAGCGTTGAAATTCAACCCTGTTCCCCAATATTTGAAATTAAAATGAAATTTATGGAATATGAATACATGAAATAATATAAGTGGGATAATTCCCCACAGTTCCAAGACAAGGTCCAAGGGTGAGATGAAAAATACGACGTAGGCGCACCATTCGATCGGATTACCATTGATGTGACTGGACCGTTTTCTGCGACGAACTGCTTCTTCATTTCAGAATATTTTTTTTTTCTGTTCTCTCTCCTATTTATCCATTATCTCTCCTTTCCTTCGCAATCCGACTTTTGTTACCCGATGTTCTGCCTTAATCTCATGATTTAATTTTTTGGTGTCTTCTAAATCTTTGAAGTTTTCCAGCTTTTCTTTCAAATATAGGTTAAATTTCCTAAAACAAATCTTATCTCTATGCAGTAGAGCGTTGAAATTCAACCTTGTTCCCCATTTTGGGAAAATGAGGAGCACATCAGTGGCAATTATTTCTAATCATTTACTTAACGTCAGCCTGATTCTGCGACTAGGCTTTATACCGACGCTGGTGAGCACACTTTCCTCAACCAGAAATTTCGCAGGATGCTCTCGTGTTTCAGAGGTAGGATTCTTCAACAAGCTCAACATCTATGAAATCGGGACCGCCATATTAACGTACCCTCCGAAGGATGGCATATCTCCCGATATATCTCGTGCTTATCAATATATCGCCTGCAGCTGCAAGTATGCAACTGAGCTGCAGTTGTACGGGGTGTTATAACGCGAACGTTCTTTGGTTGTCAAATCTAAGGGAATATAAAGTTCTTTGGGCAGAATGCATTTCACCTGTGATTTTGAAATAATGTGAATATTATTCCTTGTCATCTATTCAATCCGAAATCATGAGCTTGAATGAATCGCCTAATTCGGAGGATTGTTTAATTTCTTTTCCACCATATTGGATTTTCTTGTTTTTGTTTCTCTTTCTGTCTCTTTCCAATTTTCATTAATATTCTTTCAGCAAAGTTTAGTTTTTGAAATAATAATTGTCTAGGAAGAGATATTGTTTATGTCTGATCTAAAGTATTAGATATTATTTCATATTCTTCAGGATATAAACAGCTATGCTTGTTATTTTGTATTTGGATTTGTTTGAAAATATGAAGAGGGTGTTAATAAAACCACCTTTATAGATGAAAGTTTCTTGCTTGACATTTATCTTGGAATGACTCATGTAAATAAGAAATGTATACCGATAATCTGCATACACTAAAATATGTTTCATCATCTCACAGATGAGCAACATTCCCGAATGTTCAAAATGAGTGAACAAAAAACTCAATTTGAAACAATCTCAATTCATTATTTCAGAAAAAGTCGTATTTTCAAATAAAAATAATGTTTTTGAATCTCCATTGTCAATGAGAAAACACTAAGCTAGAGTCGTGCGTAATCCCCACAAAATCCTACCACATCTATCGACCTACCAACGGAATCATCAACGTCAAATAAAATAAAGTTAATTATTCTGTCTGATTTATCTCGTTATGGAGAGCAATTTAGATCGCTTCAAATACAATGACTGGAAGTTTACCACCAAGAATAGATACCGGTCGAACCCATTCAATTTGACAACCACCAAACAACAGGAAGTGGAAAAAATGACCAACGTTGTCGAGGAATCACCGAGTCCATAGTTCGCCCCGGTGGTACTGGTTTTCAAAAAGGATGGATCATAAGATTATGTGTGGATTATAGGAAACTGAATGACGTCAGGAAAAAGGACACCTAGAATTGACGACACATCGACCACATCAGCAGGCTCGCAAAGAATTTCAACGCTGGACCTGAAGAGCGGATACATGAAGACGACAAGAAAAGCCTGCGTTTAGCACTGGTGAACTGTATCAGTTTACCGTTATGCCTTTTGATCTCTGTCTTGCTTCGGCGACCTTCGAGAGAATGATGCAGCTGATATTGTGTGGACTTGGAAAACTTGCCTAGTGTATCTAAATGATGTCATGGTTATAGGAAGGAATTCCGAAGAATTAACCAAGCAACCAGTGTGAAGTTTGTTTAGGGAATGCCAACCTCAAGCTGAATCTCCAGAAGTGTTACCTATTCCAGAAGCAAGTTGATTTCTTGGGCCACTAAGTCTGGCAGAAGGAACTCAAACGAATGAATCGGAAATACAGATAATTTGAGAGTGGCCGAGACCAAAAGATTAGCATATTAGGAGGAGCTTCCTAGGCCTATGTACCTTTTACCACCGTTTTGTGGAAGAATCCGCAGACATCGCAGCTCCCCTACATAAGTTGACAGACCAAGTCAACTTCCATTGGTCAATCGAATGTGATGAAGCTTTCTGTAAGTTGGAGGGAGCGCTTTGTTCAGGTCCAATTTCGGGAGTAACACGGGACTTGGCGCGGTATCATCACAAGTGCAAGATGGTCAGGAAAGAGTCATCGAAAACTACAGCAGGGTGATGCCTGAGCCTGAAAGAAATTACTGTGTCAGCAGGAAGAAATTTCTAACGATAGTCAAGGCAGTAGATCATTTTCACATATACCTATATGGATGGGAGTTTCTCATCATGACCGATCACGTGGATGGCTACTGGAGATGAAAAATCCAGAAGGACAAATAGCTGAAAGGATAGAAAAGCTGAACAAGTACCATTTCAAAATCAAACATCGCCTGGGACGACTACATGGTAATGCGGATGCCTCATCTAGAAGACCGTGTCCAGAAGCCTGTGAGCACTGCCAGTGTATTGAATGCCATGAAGGAGTCACCGATATTAGACGCACGAGACTGAAGTTCAATAGACTACCGAACACATGAGAAAAGACCAGGAAACCGATCCAAACATTGGCCACTTTCTACATTGGAAAGATAACGGAACCTTCAGACCCTCCTGAGAAGATATTTCGGATAGAGACCTCAGCTTCGGAGCAATGTGGGCACAAGGGGATTATGTGGTTGTGTAGAATGGACTGCTCAAACGGATATGGAAGTCAGCTGATGGGAGGTCGTCAATTTCCAATTGGTTTTGCCCAGAAAAAGGACAGATGAATTCTTAAAAGAAATTAATGAAGAAAAATCAGGAGGACACCTGGGAGTCAATAAAACTTTGGATAAGATCGAGCAGAGGTTCTATTGGGTTCAATGTCGAGATGATGTAGAAAGCTGTTGCAAAAAATGTCCAGAGTACGGCGCCACTAAAAGGTCCCAAGACAAGGTCCAGGGATGAGATGGAGAAATACAACGTAGGCGCACAATTCAAACGGTTTTCAATTGATGGTGGACCCTATCCTGCGACAAACGATGGCAACAAATACATCCTTATTGCCATGGACTATTTCAGCAAATGGGTGAAAGCTCATGATATTCCGGACCAGGAAGAATCTACAGTAGCCAGGTCATTGGTGGAAAACATGTTCTCAAGATTCGGAGTACCGATGGAGCTACATTCGAGTAGAAGTTATCCAAGAAAGTTTGCGAGCTGATGAATATAAACAAGACCAGAACTACGGCGCTCCACCCACAGTCAGATGGCAAGGTTGAAAGGTTCAACTGCACCTTGAAAGACCATATTTCCAAGGTAGTGAAGAAACATCAAAAGAACTGAGCCGTCCACGACTCAACCAAGCTTACCCTGGCAAGCATGATTTACGGAAGGGAATTTCGATTGCCCTGAGACTTGGTGTTCAGATCTCCAGGCACCCAGAAGGTAAACGACTAGCTTTTGAAAATCCATGTAACCGTTCGGAAGAGGTTGATAATGGCCAACGACAGGATGACATCTCGTTATTATTTGGAAGCTAATTCAGGAGCATTCAAAGGAGGTGACTAGGTTTGGCTGTACAATTCACGTAGGAAGAAAGGCGTATCCCCCAAACTGACACTGTTTTGGAAAGGGCCGTACGAGGTAAAAGAGATGATCAACGACGTGGTAACAGAATCCAGCGCAGCCCTAGGACTAAGATGGAGATTGTTCATCTCGAAAGACTGGAGCCCTATTTTCGTGAACTGATGGTTTTTGATCGGTACCATCAAAATTAGAGGGGAAGCAGTGTAACAGAGTTAGTAAGTACGCCTCTGTTCATTTCTGGAGATAATATCACCGAATCAGCGAGAAGATAGCAATTGGTTCCGGAAATGACTTCAAAAATTCTAGACGTGTGTTTTTCAATGTATGAGCGCATCGCACGCGTTTTTTTCACAATAAAACACTACAATATAAAGCGCGTATTTGAAACTGTGATTATTGTAGTGCATCATTACGCTGTGTTCAAAGTTAAATTAACGAACACTAGTCATTGGAGTATTCTTTCAATGAAATACATTCGTGACAATATAATACAACACGCTATATACTTCTTTCAATATTGATATTTTCTCTTATTCACTTTAAAAGTTTTCCTCCATTTTGAAAAGGCTTTTTCTCGCTTCACAAACTTAATTGATATGTATAGAATATTTTTGTTTCCATTTTCGTTACTGAAATATGCCATATTTCAATTCAAATTAGTGAGAGAAGTTGTACTTTCAATCACTAGTGATCAAAAATATTTCAATCACAAGTGATTTAAACCAATTAACAGGCATCATACACATTGGTCATAGCGCAGCAACGGTGTCAAATTATTCGTATCGAGTGGGCTGGTTTTCAAATTAAATGCAACACAAGCAACGGTAGCGTACATTTTTGTTCTTAGTATGCTTGTTGCAATTTTGTTTCGACGAGTCAATAACACAATAGTTATTTATGCAACAATTGCAAAATAATTTCGTTTAGTTTCTGCGAAAATGAAAAAAAAACAGATTTTAAACACGCGAGTAAAGCGCATGCTACACTTCACTAACTATAAATAAAATAAAATAAATAAATAGCTATTTTTTCATTTAAATTTTTATCCACTCATTTATTCAACTACATGTACTCAATTCATTACTTCAATCAATTTTTTTTTTATATTTATCACCAATTTTCGTAATTTATTTCATAATTATACAGTGCGGCTTTTTATAGCCACATCTCTCCCCTTCACCCATGTTAACTTTTGAACGGTTCGACGTAGAACAATGAAAAAAAAAATTTATTGTATGATATCACCGATACTACTTCTTGAAATGAAAGACATTTTGATAGATGGCGCACATCAACTCCAAAATTTTAAATAGCATGGGAGGTCGTGTGGCACATCGTTGAAAATATAATTCCATTATTTTTCTGAATATTAAATTTTTTTTTCATTTCGTTGATATGTGAATTTTCGGCTTTTTATGCCCCCCCTCCCCTCCTCCTTATAACTTTGAACGGTTCGACGTAGAACAATGGAAAAAAAAGTTATTGTATAATATCACCGATACTTTTTTTTGAAATGAAAGACATTGTGATTGCACGATAGATGGCGCAGGGGAACACATCAACTTCAAAAAGCAGTTATAAAAAAAAGATGGTTGGAAAAGGAATTGAATTGTTTTTTCAATTATGAGCCACATAACCCCCCATGCTATTTGAAATTTTCAAGTTGATGCTTCCCCGCGCCATCTATCGGGCAATCTCGATGTCTTCCATTTCAAAAAGTAGCATCGGTGATATATATCAATACCTCTATTTTCCATTGTTCTACGTCGAACCATTCAAGGGTTAACAGGGGGGAAGGGACTATAAAAAGCCGCACTAATGCTTGACATCTCAAATGCACATGATATAAACAATTAGATGGTTGTAAAGAGAATTGAACTATCTTCTCAACGATAAGCCACAGAATCCCCTATGCTTTTTGAAATTTTCAGGTTGATGCCATCTATCGGGCAATCACGATGTCTTTCATTTCAAAAAGTAGCATCGGTGATATCATTCAATACTTTTTCTTTTATTTGTTCTACGTCGGATGATTAAAAGGTTAACAGGGGGGGGGGGTGTGAAAAGCCGCACTCATGCTTGACATTTCAAACGCTAAACATTTCAAACGCACATTGTGAAAAAACAAAGCAACGAAGTGATTGGAAGTGGTTAGATAGTTGGAAAGAGAATTGAACTATCTTTTCAACAATGTGCCACATGACCCCCTATGCTATATAAAATTCTGATGTACCGCCCCGCGCCATCTATCGGGCAATTCCAACTAACAGTCGAGGTAAATTATGCCAAGCAGAGGGTTAAAATGGCTTGAAGAAGTCCAAATTTACCTATTTCTGACCAAATATTCCACCTTCAACTACTGACTCCAAAGTTTCAATTTAAGATATGAAAACCGTAACTGAGACCACCGGATCGCCTTCAAAAACCATAAGGTGTAATGGATAGTATGAAAATACTCGTTATGAACTTCAAATGTACCTTCACAGCCTCAATAGAGGCAATAGAGTCATTTATTGAGTTAAATTTCACCTAAAAATGGCTAGCAAAATGTGTTCAAAATACTTGAACTTTCAGGAAATACTTTCTAATAGATATTTACCTAATTATTACCTCATGTATGTTCACATAGTCAGGGAATAAACAAGTCGGTAAATAGGTCTACTATACAATCTACATCACTTATTTCAGGCATTTTTGCCTTAGTTTATACCTACTGTTCCACAATGAGGGCGAGATTACTATAATATTTGTCTAATGAGACAAAATGTCTACAACGAAGTCAAAGTTACCAAAAATGAATTCCTTAAGTGACTTGGTCTATTATCAGATAATGAAGCCCGAATCGATTGGGATGAGAATGATATGATACAATTTACGCTCTTCAAATAATTTATTTTGGAGCTGAATTTTAGGAGTCTATAAAATGCCATGTAAAAATTCGAATAGAATTGATAAACCATACATGTATACCACCAACTACTATCGATTAGCTGCCAGAATGGGAACATTATCCGAACCTACAGTTCCCAAAGTCTAAAGTTCAGAGCAGTCATGTTCCCACTTATGTGGTACATAATAATATTCCACTATGTGCTGTTCCATGTCTTTTAATGACGGCAACTATTTCATCATCTATTTTTATTCATCGTCCATTTTTATGAATAAAATATGAAAGCAAATAAGTGTTAACCATCGACGGAGGCAATACAAAACAGGGTTATGTTAGGTTATGCCGGTAATGGATGGATTGACAGAAGAACAGAATGAATCCATAGATAAGCTGAGTTCAACAAGCGTCGTCTGTCGCCAGCGTAAACTGCCGTGACGGTTTCAATGATACGACAAAATGAAATTCAATGAAGTTGGTGCAGCTGAAGCGAGGTTGAGTGGAAGAGCAATTTCCATGGTGATTCGTCACTATTGAAATTGAACTCCGCCTTTAATTTTCTTCCAAAGTTAAATATGCTATATATTTTTTATTTTTATTCAAATGACTGTACCGTTGAAAAGGAAGAAAATAATAAAGACGATATTATTATTATTATTATTATAAAATGGGTAGAGAAAATCTATTGAATAAAGTGCAAGAAAACGAAAGCAAATAGCAAAACAATAGAAGATTGATGTGTTGAAACGATGACTTCGAAAATTTCAACACTAATCATTGCGGCGTCCGGAAACGTTAAATTGAAGTTTTTAAGTAAATCATACCTCGATTTTTTGAGAGGCAGTCACAATTGGCAAATAAATTGAATTGAATATTTCCGAGCACGGCATTCTGTAAAGTTAGCATTCTAAAAGTACTTTCAGACTATGCGGAATGCGGACATGTCAAACTACAATTTTTGAGCCAATCACTACACACCATTTGATATTCAAAAGGTTATGATTGGCTATTTCTCTTCGGCTAGAGATTCCCTCCTTGCACTGAGATAACATTATCATGGATATTATTATGGCAACATGTGCACTGAATACAATTATCGCGTACTATTTTCAATACCACTGATATTTGATGTTCAATTCCATATTTCAATTCCAGAATAAATACTTATTACGGGGTTTTGTAGTATATATCGTTTTCTTTGAGTAACTGGGTATAGGGTAGACAGAGATACTTGGTTTTACCATCAACAAGAAGTAGAAAATAATGTTTATTTTTTCTCCGTATTAGTAATTAAAATGATCATTTTAGTGTTTCTGCTCAGAATATCGGATAACAACCATATGAATTCCAGTCCAACCAGAGAACGGAAAATAGACATATCGCATGAAAAAAAAAACATCCTATAACAAATTTGTATTTCATCACGTGACCACAATGTGAAAGGTTCTGAAATCCCAAGATGAGGAGAATGGACTTCAAAGTCAGGAATAAAGGTTACTTTCAACTTTGCATAAGTTGAAATTTTAGGAAAATACGATTCAAAGGTTCCATATGGGATGGACGCCATATTTTTTGGCTTGAAGCGTTTCCGCCATTGCAAAAATGATCCATTATTTTTTTGAATCGACTAAATTTAAATGATAGGTATTCAAAAAATTGGTGTATATGATATGTATATACATACTCCATCTATGAAATTAGTTTCTGCAGTGTTTGATGAAAAAAGTTGAGGAAGTACACGTAATTTTATAAATTTGTTCGATAGAAATTTGATATTTTGAAGGGGCCCACTTGTTTTACATTAGTAAAATTCAACATTATCACAGAAAAGTTTGTATCGCAAATAAAATCCGAACGAGATGCGAATGCGAAACCATCACTTGCATACATCATTCTCCGCTGTACGTTTCTTGACAGTTCTTTTTGCATACGCCATGTTCATCTTAAAAGCTTTTACGAATATACATATAGGTTAAGATACACAATATGCCATAAACTTTCATTATCTTCTTCTAACCTTCGACTGTTTGTTTTGATATAGTGTTAATAACCTAAAATAGGTAGAAATGACAGTCGACTATTCTGAAGGCGATTTTACCTATTTATGCCATCGACTTATTAGGCAAAATGTCTTAATTGCCCAATTTTTGACGTCTGAATTACTTCCATTTTTTCCCCATATTGGTAAATTTGAGGTAATTATAACGTAAGAATTTCCTTCGCCAATTTGGGCGCTGACCTATTTGAAGGTCGAAATGAAAATGTTTGTTGGGATCACAATGCCTTTATTTCAAAAAGTAGTATCGGTGATATCATACAATACCTTTTCTTTCATTGTTCTACGTCGAACTGTTCAAAAGTTAACACGGGATTCTGAACATTGGGAAACCTATCTGTGAATACTGTTCTTGGGTCAGTCCCGTTTGTATTACCCTTTGTAAATAAAAAAAAATGTCGACTCAGAACGACATCCGTTTGCCAGCAGTTTGTGAAATATATCTTTTTCGATTGGACACGTCATCGAGTTTTTTAATGCCCGGTATGAAATAACGGCTGGTAATTGCCTCTCTGTCCACCCTCTTCCAATTCAAATGGAGGTGTAGTATTCGAGATAATGATGAAGTGACTTGCGATCATTAGTATAATCAGCAATTATTATCGCTGAAGCCAGAGCACTTTGTTTGATGATATTTTAATGCAACCAATGAAAAAAATATAATGCTGACACCCTTTTGTATTGAAACATTCATTCGACTAGTGTTATAAAAGATGAACTTCTCTGTGGTGAAAAAATATTTGAAAATCGATGAGTTAGAGAATTGTGTCATTTGCTTATCTAGAACCGGAATTGAATATAACCCATTCTTCAACCCACACCAAGGATTTTGTCAACATTCGACAGGGAATGGTTCTGAAATCTCTCGAATGGAGAAAATTAGAAATGTTAATTGGATGCAGTTCGTTATTGCAGCATTTCTGTGTTTTGGACTGAGCTGGAATTTATATATATATATATTGATGGGTGTTTGTACCCACGATACCGTACGTTGTCTGATTCTCTGGTCGAATGAAATCTTCACCTTCAATGGCACTGTTCTCTACTTCGCAGTGTTTCTGAGAGAGCGACAGTTCTTCAAATCATTGAATAACGCATGCAGAGTGATGGATGAATTATTTTTATTCGAAACATCTGAAGCCAGTTGGGAAAATATTTCCTATATTCAATCTATTTGTTTGCGATATATATTCTTTTTTTCTTAATTCTCAACGACATTGAACCTATATCCTATATCATGGTGTATGTCAGTTATTTGATCCAACTTACAATTGTCTTCATGACTGCTCGGCATATCGCACTTTTTGTTGCGATGATAAAAGCAGTCTACAGAAATGTATGTATTGATCTGGAGAAACATTCTGAAATGAACTACAACAATACTTCAATGAAAATAATACTCTGTAGGCGGAGACGAATTATTTCAAAATTATACATACAATACAAAACTTACACGAATGTCACTAACCCAGCTCTTACGGTCTTCTTCGTAATAATAGTTGTCGTATTCATCATCACCATATATCTTTCGGTTACAGCATTGGAAGAGTCTCATGTAGTGGAAATTCGAGTTTTACAAATCATTCCAGTCTTTTTAATCACATTTGTAGTCGCAATTGTGTTGATAGTGGATCACGAGAACATGGTGAGTGTGAATCATTTTTAATGAATGTAGTATTATAGAATGTATTGTTATAGAACTGTGAAAATGATTCCAATGTTTTTCAACATTTCGTTTATTTTTTCGGAGGGTAGGATATATGTTTTTTTATCACGAAACAAGGAACATAAGGAAGATGAATTCAAATAATAAAACTTTTTTACAAGAAGTCAAACCGACGAAAAATAAATAAACCTTTCTAGTCTTAATAACTAAGCTCCTGAACTGATGTAGGTAACTTAATTTCAGTCGGCGCCAAACAAACAAAGAAGCTAATCAATTACGTAAAACGTAAAATGATGGCAGCGGGATGCGCTACAGCGTTTTGTTTATTTCTTTAGAGTAATTAATTGATCTCCGTTGATTGTTCGTTTCAGGCCAGTAGAGATAGACATGAACACTCTCGTTTCGGAAGTTCATCGTCTTGATTGATTCAAAAGGTTTTCACGACGTTTGGAATGCTTGACGATGGACGTCCGAAACGAGAGTAATCAAGTAACCACATCGTCTACAACCTTCAAACAAACGTTAGAGATAGACACGATTTTCCCAAAATTTTATAATAATTACAAAAGTTCTGAAACTTCAGTAGAGTGGAAAGTACGTTCAAATGATAATCAGTCTGATTTTGCAATCCTTTTTTCTGAACGGAAGATGTTGAAAATCAGGATTTAATGAATTTTCACATTACTAGTTTGGAAAAATTTGCAAAACTTCTGCAAACTTCCGATGTTTTAAAAAGCAATTTACATCCTCAGATAAATTTGCAACCATTCAAACAAAACGGAAATGTTGGTTTTATCGAAATATAATTGTTATTAATCCCAATTTTTCGATGAAAATTCCAAAAGATTTGCGAACTTGAGAAAATAACTGAAATGATGTTCTTGAGAAGAGTTTTTCTATGCAACCTCTTGCGTCAAACGAAAAATATATTTTTTCATTAAATTGTTTTTTTTATTGAAATAAGTATCGGAATTATTACAAAAGTTTCAAATAATGGTTGCAAGTGGATATGTCCTGACTTATGATGTTTTCATTAATTTGCAACCTCGTCTGCAACACGGAAATAAGGGTAAAATCAAAAGAAAAATATTTCCGTATTCGTACCAAAAAAAAAGGAAAAGTTCTGCAAATCGGGCAGACAACTCATTTTACCAATTGGTGGCAGTATAATAATTTTTACAACACCTGTATTATCTGCATAATAATAGTATATTATGCGACGATCATTTAATGATGGTTATTAATACACGAGCAGTAACCGGGCGAGTTTCGTATGGTTTATGCGAGTGTATTGATAACCATCACATGAGAGTTGCATACGCTATTTTTTCTACTCCCGATAAATAATGAAAAACTATAAATATTATATTTATATTTGTATTGAACACAATAACAGTAATTACTCGTATTTCTATAAAAAATTCTACAGAATTGTAATTAATGGTATAACCTTGGGTATCACCATGGATATAGAAAAACTATAAACATTCAATTCATATTTATATTGAACATAATGATTGTAATTAATCTGATTTCTTGAAAATATTAAGATTATTTATTGTGCAGTTTGAAAAGTTTATTCCAGGTCCCACTGATCTGGAAGTGGAAGGAATATTTACATTTATTTCATTATTGCCAGTCTCAGTAGAGTTCAGTATTGTATTGGAAATGCTCATTTTATTCTAAACCGAATTTTCAATGAAGCCTTCCGCCACTGAATTGGATTTCCAGCCACCATGACGTTTTGATGCAGTAATATCACCACCGGCATCAACTGATACGTTTGCAGATGTCCTTCGAAAACAATGCCCCGTATATAAATTCGGATCAGGCAGATTTTAATATGTTGCTATTTGCTTCCCTCAATTACCAAATCGATTAATACCAATGTTTTGAATTGTGCATTTTCCATTAAAATAATTAACGAAAAAAGCAGGGGTAGGGTAAATTTTCGGCCGTAGATTCATATATTTTTTACTAATTTGGCAGTATTTGCCGGTAATTGTAAATGTTCGTTGTTCTTTCGTTTTAGTTTCTACCACATTAACAATTAACATTCCATTTATATCTTTGACATTTTCACAGTTTAGGTCATGTATTTCATGCCTTCGACATGCTCCCATCATTGCTACTGTAACGAACCTAGGCCGGACCTGTCACCTCACGCGTTGCCGTCGACAACGATGAGATCATCCCCGGAGATATTCGAGAACCATCCAGTCGCTCTGCCACGGAAAACAACGGTCAATATTGGAAACAATTGGAACATGCTAGTCGCCAACTGCCAGAATTCGAAAGATCGGGAATTCTGTAACGGAGATAAAATAGGCAGCCCTCAAGTCTCACGGACAGTCTGAACGAGCCCATACGATCGAGCTATACAGTGGCGTAGTTAGTAATATAAATTAAGTTGTATATTTAAGTGTTAAATAAATTAGTAAAACCAAGATAAGTTTATTTACGTTACAATTGGTGTCAGAAGTGGGATTTTGAAAATAAACAAGTGATCGTGGAGTGGATAGTCAGAAAAATAAATTGATAGACCTTTTTGTACGCTCAAAATAGACAGTGGCCCGGTTTTCGCGAAGTGGACAATTGTGCGTGGAAATATAAACTGATACGCTGTTCGCGTGAAACAGACAATAGACTGGTGGCCCGTGGAAAAGAATTCGCGAAGTGAATTTTTAACAAACTGATAAACTTTTCGTGTAAAACAGACTGATACCTCGTCAAAGACAAAATGTGTTCAAGAAAAGTGCGCCTTGCGGATTTGAAGGTAGCGGAATTGAAACAGGAATTGGAGGAAAGGGAACTGGAAACAACAGGCTAACAGCAATTACTCAGGAAAGACTTGCAGAAAGACTTATACAAGAAGGTGAGGACCCCGAAACATTTTTATTCGAAGTTCCGGAGGTGATTTAAGTTTGGTAATGAATAAACTGGAAGAAAATGCTAGAAATCTGGAAGAGAAGCTTCTAGAAAATTCAAGAAGCCTGGAAGAAAATGGAAGAAGCCTGGAAGGAAGTTCCTGGAAAACACAGAAGGCCTAAAAAAAGAATTGTGTGGTGTGGCTAATTTTCTAGAAGAAAGAATGGGAACCGTTGAGACAGAGATAGATAAAATTAGGAGCAAATGAACACGAGGTAGATTAAATAAAGGAAACGATCAGTAAGCTGGAAAAACAATTAATAGTGCGCCCTCCACAGAGATGGTTAACGAAAATGCAATGCTGGACTTGAGTTTGAACTTGGATAAAGTTCAAGAGGGTATAAAAGATGTCAAGGTCATTTCTGAAATAGGGAAGCTTTCCATGAAGCCGCCTCAATTCGACGGAAAACTCCATGGGAAAATTACTCCGACAGTTTGAGAGCGGCCAAAGCAAATGGATGGAATGCAGGAAAAGAGCTGTAGCACTAACACTTCATTACGTGGAGAAGCGACGAATATTCTACAAACTCCTACCGCCCAAGAACAGGAGGACTATGATCAGCTGATTAAACATCTAGAATTACGATATGGCCAGGCCCATTTGGAACACGTATACCACTCCCAGCTAAAAAATCGCTGCCAAAAATCGGGCGAATCCTTACAAGAATTCGAAGCTGACATTGCACGCTTGGTTCGTCTCGCATATCCAGCCACGCCGGAAAATGTAATGGAGCGATTAGCGTTTCAAGCATTCTTGGATGGACTCCGTGACCAAGAAACCAGACAAGCGTTGATATTAGCTCGTCCAACACATCTCGTAGACGCACTGGCACGCGCTTTGGAATTCGAAGCAGCAAAACAATGCTGCAAAAGCCAAAGTAAAGTTCAAACGATTGAGGAAGACTCACAGGAGCCTGCTAACTTGGAAGCTTTCATAAGAAAAGTGATGAAGGAAGTGTTGCCTGAGAAAAGACAGATAAGATGCTGGAATTGTGGCAAAATTGGACATGTGCGTAGCAAATGTCCAACATTCATCGACTCCGATGCAGGAAAATTAAAGAAGGTCGACGAGAAGGGGCAATCGTCGGCATGTGTCCGGCAAGCTCCGGTTAACAACGCATATGTCGCTATCCTTCAACGACAGAGCAAAGGTGTCTTCGTAGACGGTCTCATCAATAACGAGCCTTGCACCATGCTGCTAGATACAGGTGCGACTAGGACAATTCTCGGCCTTCCTTTGCCAGAACACCGGAACGGATTGAACCGACAACTTGGAAGCTACGCACAGCAACAGGGGAGCCAGTACCTGTATATGGCGAGCCACCGATTGAAAATAATTTTGGGCAGCACTAAAGTGAAACATCAGGCACTTGTAGCGACATCGAAGACGATGCAATCATCGGAATGGACATCATGAATTCCAGAGGGTTTTGGGTGGATTTCAAAGACGGCGTCCTACGTGTCAACGGAGAAGAGCTGGTGCTTCATGGAGAAGGAGGAGTTGATCCGTATGCTGTTGGCTGAAGATGTAAGCGTACCTGAGAGGGCTGAAACCATTCTGGAGGCTCGCCTGGACGGGAGTGCGAGCAGTGGAGGACGTAGTGATGTTCGAGCCCAAACTTCGCGATGAGAAATTGGACGAGGGTTGCACTAGGGGAGACCTTGTTGCGTCTGACAAATTTGTGCCGGTAAGGGTCATGAATGTCAATTATTTCCCAGTGACCTTGAAGAAAGGAACAATTTTGGGGCACTGCTCGTCAGTTTCATCTGTGATCCGGGGCGTACGAGGTACGATTAGCCAACCCAACAACTTGCCCACAGAACTAGAAAAATTAGTTGCCATCTCTTCCAAAGACATAAAACCAGCTCAACTAAGAGATTTAGTTAAGAAGTACCAAGACATCTTCGATACCGGACAAGGAAAAGGAGGTCGAACTAATGTGGTCCAGCACAAGATTGATACTGGGGGTGCCCGACCGATTCGGCAATCAGCAAGAAGACTTCCTCTTGCCAAGAAGGAAGAGGCTGACAAAATAGTCAGCGATATGGGAAAAGAAGGAGTTATCGAACCATCCGACAGTCCCTGGTCCTCTCAGTCGTACTGGTGAAGAAAAAGGATGGATCGACACGCTTTTGTGTAGACTATCGCCAACTTAATAATGTCACGAAGAAGGACAATTACCCTCTCCCGAGAATAGATGACACCCTAGACACGTTGGCTGGTTCCACGATTTTCTCGACCCTTGATCTGAAGAGTGGATATTGGCAAGTAGAACTGGCTCAGGAAGATCGAGAAAAGACTGCTTTTACCATCGGGTCAGGATTGTGGCAGTTAACCGTTATGCCATTCGGGCTCTGTTATGCTCCCGCCACATTCGAAAGATTGATGGAGACGGTGCTGAAGGGACTCTCATGGAACACGTGTCTAGTGTATCTCGACGACATAATTGTGGTCGGCAGATCGTTTGAGGACCACGGAAAAACTTGAGAAGATTCCCGCGACTGAGGAACTGTTGAAGCTGAGCCAAAATGCCATCTGTTCCAAAGTACGATATCTCGGCCACGTTGTCTCTGGGGAAGGAGTAGCGGTGGATGACCAGAAGATCGCTGTTGGATTGGCCATCCCAAAAGACATTCACCAACTTCGAAGTTTTGGTTTATGCACACTACGCCGATATGTGCTGGATTCCCAACATCGCTAAACCACGACCAAGCTCACGGAAGGCCAAACAAAGTTCCAGTGGTCCGAAGAATGTCAAGACTCATTCAGGGAAACTGAAAGAGCTTTGATCAACGCACCTATACTGAGCTATCCCCACCCAAAGGGGAAAATTTATTTTGGATACGGACGCCAGCAACGTGGACTTGGAGCTGTCCCATCTCAGATCCAGGAGGGACAGGAGAAGGTCATTGGTTATTTCAGCAAGACGCTTAGCAAACCAGAGCGCAATTACTGTGTCACCAGGCGAGAGCTGTTGGGTGTTGAAAGGGTGGAACACTTCTACAAGTACGGTATGGAAGAAGATTCCTGTTGAGAACTGACCATGCAGCTCTCAAAATGTCTCAGTTCAAAAATCCTGAGGGTCAAGTAGCACGTTGGATCGAGAGATCCAAGAATTCGATTTCGAGATCGAACATCGAGCCGGAACTAGCCATAGAATGCAGATGCCTTGTCGCGAAGCATGTCCAGATGATTTCTCACATTGCCGACGAGCAGAAAGAAAAAAGCAACACTTTGTAGAACCGCGGCAATGGATGACAACTGGAATGACAGCAAGATCCAGAAAAGACCAAGAGAACCCCGACCTTGGCTTAGTCGTCATGGAAGAAGGGCAATCGAAGACCATTAGCAGGAAGTCGCAGGTTACTCCCGGCTGTTAAGTCCTAATTGGGCACAATGGAACTCTCTTTTTTCTGGACAATGGGATCCTAAACGGTGTTGGAGGCCGATATTGGTGGGGAAGACAGACGCCAAATATTGTTCCCAGGAACAGAAGAGGAAGTGCTGGGGAAATCCATGATGGAGTCGCCGGAGGACATCTGGAGTGACGAAGACCCTGCAGAAAGTGAGGCAACGGTTTTACTGGGCCAATTGTCGCTGACGTCAGGACTGGTGCAGGAAGTGCGCTGTATGCGCTGCTAGCAATGGACCCTCGAATACGACCCAAGGCCCCGATGCGTCAGTACAAGTAGGCAGCCCGTTCGAGAGAATCGCCATGAATCGCCGGCCCGTTTCCCGTATCCGACCACGGAATAAATATATCCTTGTGGCAATGGATACTTCCCGTAAGTGGGCGGAAGCCCTGCCCTAACCAGAAAGCCATCACCGTCGCCGACGTCTTGGTGAAAGAATGGATATGTCGATTCAGTATTCCAATGGAGCTGCACTCGGATCAAGGCAGAAATTTCGAATCCAACCTTTTCAAGATATTCTACTGCTGAACATCCACAGACAAGAACCACGGTCCTACATCCGCAGTCTGATGGAATGGTGGAACGGATGAACAGGACGATCAACCGCCACTTGTCAGGTTGTCTCTGACCATCAAAGATACTGGGACCAATTATCTTCATTTGTTCCTGATGGCCTATCGATCCCGTACACGAGTCAACGGTCAAACTCCTGCTAGTATTATAATGGGCCGAGAACTGCGACTGCCTTGTGACCTGACGTTTGGGATACCGCCAGGACAAGACACTGGGGAAGAGGGACTACGTCAGCAAACTTCGGCAGAGAATGGACGACTCCACGAACGAGTCGGTTGAACATCAGAGTCCAGCGATAAAATGAAGACCTATGACATCAAGGGCCGACGCTGGAGGATTTAAGGTTGATGACCTGGTTTGGCTGTACAACCCCAAACGTCGTCGTGGCTATCACCAAAGTTGCGGAACTCGTGGAAGGCCCTATAAAATCGTGAAGGATAAACGACCTTGTGTACGCGAATCCATGCCACCCGAGAAACCAAGGGTCGTCCATTTCAACAGGTTGGCCTTACGCTTGAAACCATGACCAAGTTCGCATCAACCACCGGAGGATGATGACGTTCGAAGTTTATGTCCTTGTATTCAAACGGGCAGAAAGTTCTACATGGGAGTTACTAGAGAGGAGTCACGAGACCTTTCGAGGTGCCTGCTGACTACGCACTAGCCACTGTGTGGCAGAAGATCTTCGAATGTCAGGGCATCGCCGTGGGTTTCTCAAAAATTTGGTCAACTCCAAACACTGCGGGCAGAATCTACTACCGAGTTACCAAGAGGCATTAAGTAAACCGTCCTATGAAGATCTGGAAGGTCTCACAAACTAAGAGATACTATGGTGGACCAGAATCTGGGATCTAGCTGCCCCAAAATTGTCCCTGGTATTGATGGGTTGGACTGGAGGTCATAAAGTATGCTGGAGGCGATATTCAGATCCAGCGGCGTCAAGATTTTGGTTTGCTGTAACCCTTTTCCCCGACCGATCATGAAGACCGTGGGGTTACTTCCATCGAACTTCACGGTGCAGATATGGGTCATGCAGATATCGTCACACTCAAGGATGAAATTTCGGACGAAATGTCTTTAAGAAAAGGGGCAATGTAACGAACCTAGGCGGACCTGTCACCTCACGCGTTGCGTCGACAACGATGAGATCATCCCCGGAGATATTCGAGAACCATCCAGTCCTCTGCCAAGAAAACAACGGTCAATATTGGAAAAAATTGGAACATCTGTCGCAAAACTGCCAGAATTCGAAAAGATCGGGAATTCTGTAACGGAGATAAAATAGGCAGCCCTCAAGTCTCACGGACAGTCTGAACGAGCCCATACGATCGAGCTATACAGTGGCGTAGTTAGTAATATAAATTAAGTTGTATATTTAAGTGTTATATAAATTAGTAAAACCAAGTTAAGTTTATTTACGTTACACTACCTAAAACAAAAAGATAAATTGAAAAAATACAACGATAAGAAATAAAGAAAATAAAAAAAAGATCAAATGAAATAGAAAGCAGGATGACCTAGGCTAGCTTCGAACCCGCGTTCCATAATGTAGTCTATAGTTCAAATCTAGCGCCTTAGCCTGCTTCGCCACGAGTTAACTCATCAAGTTTTCTCGACATTAATGAAATATATCATGCATAAGTCGAATGGAAAATGTAATCAGGACAAAAATTTAAAAAATGCAATGTTAGGTAGATACTTTCTTTTATAAATGAAAACTTTTCATCGGGTGCTTCGTCGATAAACGTTTTTATTTTTTCAGGTGAAAATATTTTTGATTTTTTCCAACATATCCTTCGGACTTTCACTTTAATAAAGCTTGTAGCTCCTTATATATAGAAATTTCTATATTATGGTTGATATTCACCAACGATTTTATTATTGAGTAATGTGTCCATGTACTAGATGATTTCATAGTTTCCATCAAATCTTGAAAATAAGCAATCAAAACATTTTCGGAGAATGTCGAAATATTATTTGTATTTCTCCAGTCCATAAACCGTTGATATAGTTTTTCGTACACTTTCTTAGATTTTTGGGGTAAAATATTTTGTACTGCATTTTTTGCTTTTTCCGATATGTGTGGAGGAGTCGATGGTAATTCTTCTATATCGCTGGTATCAGACATTTTGATAATATGATTATCGAAGTTTATCTATATTCTACGAAAATTTAATACCTACTGATTTTGACAAATAAAACAATCAGATAGGAATCTAGGACAAACGTCAAATGCACAGTATGCTTGATTGAAAAATTATAGGTTTCTATTAAAAATATGTATCGTTATGAAAAATCTGTATCATAATGGATCTCATTATGAAACGGATTATGGGCATATAAGTGTATTATTATAGTACGGGTGTGAAAAAATATTTTATATACCTAATAAATGACAATTCATTGTGTCACCAAGTTAAATATCGACCAAGAAGAAGCTCGCCAACGGTAGTTGAAATCATTCAATGTTGAAAGATAATGTTTTCGATATGAATTCCTAACATCATATTACAATTAGGAATTTGCATAAAAAATCCTCTGAGTACGTTCGATGGAGGATCGAGAATCTCTCGACACGTTTCCATGATTTTCTTGATTCATTACAAAATGGAAGCAATATTGAGATTTAAAAAACACTCGTACAGTTGTATTAAAAGAGCAAACAATAGCGCGTCACAGGAACTGTGTGAACATTGGCAACACAGCTTTTGTCCGTTCTCGATTTATTTTGGATATGGGTATTCATTTGAGTCGATTGTGATAAGATGGAGCTGACAAAGTTCACACAAACTAAACACCATTTATTTCACTATTTGTTTTCAATGACCATATAAATTATTTTCAATTACTCAATCTTAGAGTCGAAATGTATTGCAAAACTGAGTAATTTCAAATGATACACAGGGTGTATTCCGTTCTCCCTTTGAAATTGTTTCTCAAGGGTAACTGGGGCCGATGATATTATTAACTCAATGTCAAAATTAAAAGATGACAGAAATATTTTGTGATTTATGTTCTGATTCCATCCAAAATTGTTATCTGGTGATTTTGGGGATCGCAACATATCATGAATTACATGTCTAAGTTCGAGAATTCAAGATGGCGGATGAAGTTTTGTGATCTAGTTTTTCATTCGTATGAGAGTGTTCGATGTCGATGATTATTGATTTCTTCTCGGAATTCAAGGTGTCGGACGTGTTTTTTTACTAATGGTCCGATTGCTTCTTTTGAAACTGATATCCTATGGTTTTTGATGTCTAGAATAATGGCTTCCATGTTAAAATCACAAAAATTAAGGGGGTGAAAATAAAATGAATATAACACTAACATTTATTCAAATGTACCAAAATGGAACAATGTTTCATTAGATGTGTCGGGTAAGTTTTTCTGTGTACAACCTTTTGAGTCTGTTTTTACCGGTTATCAGATGAGAATATCATCACACATCTAACAAAATATGATTTTTTCAGTGCATCTGAACAGAAGCTTGTTTCGGAAAAGTTTTCTGTCTTCAATCAGATACAAATTTCCCGATCGTTAAATGGGTTTTGTAAAAAAACCGATGATTTCATGAAAGATATATTTTTTGTATGGACTCGGTGGTCCCATGAGAATTCGGGAATCTCTTAATTTTTCCCACTCATTATGTTATATCACTTTTTTTCTCAAGAATCATCATCACTAAAGTTCTCGAGTTTACAAAAATGCGTTGAATCATTCGACATAGGAAAGATGACGGAACCGGTAGACCCTCCTGGGAAAATATTTCGGATAGAGACCTCAACTTCAAGGCAATGTGGGCATAAGGGGATTCTCTGGTTGTAGAGAATAGCCTACTCAAACGGGTATGGGAGTCAGCTGATGGGAAGTCGTCAATTCCCCGATTGGTTTTTCCCAAGAAACCGATAGGTGAAAGCTTGAAGGAAATTCATGAAGAAAAATCAGGAGGACATTTGGTGGTCATAAAATTTGGACAAGATCGGGCAGAAGTGCTATTGAGTTCAATCTCGAGATAATGTCGAAAGCTGTTGCGAAAGATGTCCAAAGTACGGCGCCACTAAGGGTTCTTTGGCGTATATCGGCTTCGTTACGCCTATTGAATATTTTCGTCGGTGACTATTATTTCTGTGGCAGAGCCGAACACTTTTAGTTAACATTGATGGAATATGTTCATTGCTTAACGATCATGAAGCTGAGGCGTTTCTATCTTGTGAAGAGCGAAGTCACTGTCTGTGAGTTATGATCAAGTTGCACTGCGAGTTAACACTATATTCAATTCGAATATTGAAACGGTGAACTTGATTGTTAGGCTGAATTATCTTCTCACTTGAATGCACTGGATCGAATTGTTATGCCGAACTGATCTGATGAACTGAATTGTTAGACTGACTGAATGATCAGAATATCCGTGTACTGGTTTTTATATCCACGCAATTTGTCTTGATAACTATACGATAATTTGTTTGTAATCGCTAAGAAATCCCGATGCTGATTGCCTCATCTGTTAAATTTGATTTTGATAATAACATCTCAATTGATTTGTTGAAAATATGAACAGGATGTTCATAAAATCAGATGTGGAATCATCTGCGACTAAAAGATCTTTCAATTCACAGAAAAATATTTATATCAATATTCAATTGAGAATGTTTCCCTTTTCAACATCTCAATGTAATGACCGTAACTCGAAAGTACCTATTGAAATATCAGTTGATAGATTGTCCCTTGATGGGCAGAAATTCCAAGAGAGATTTAATGATATTGCTGGAGTACTAATCCGCTCAGTAGAAATTGTTCGTCAATTTCGTAATTGGATTTTAATTTAGGGAATACCGTAGATAGAATCGCCTTATCTATTAACATCATGTATAAAATAAAATATTTGGAATATATGAAATAATAAAAATGGGATAATTCCCCACAGTTCCAAGACAAGGTCCAAGGGTGAGATGGAGAAATACGACGTAGGTGTACCACTAATGTGACTGGACCCTTTTCTGTAACGAACAATGGCAACAAATGCATCCTCATTGCCATTGACTATTTTAGCAAATGGGTGGAAGCTCATGCCATTCTAGACCAGAAAGTATCCACAGTAGCCAGGTCATTGGTGGACAATATTTTCTCAAGATTCGGTGTAACGATGGAGCTACATTCGAGTCAGAGTTATTCAAGAAAGTTTGCGAGTAGATGGGTATAAACAAAACCAGAACCACGGCGCTTCACTTCTTAGTCAGATGGCATGGTGAAAAGATTCAACCGAACATTGGAAGAGCATATTTCTGAAGTAGTGGAAAAACATCAAAAGAACTGGGACACCTTCCACTATTTCTAATAGCACACAGGGAAGCCGTCCACAAGTCAACCAAGCTTACCCTGCCAAGTATTATTTGCGGAAGAAAACTTCGATTGCCCTGTGACTTGGTGTTTGGATCACCAGGCACCCAGAAGATAGAACTACATGACTATGCAGATAAACTGAGGGACAGCCTCTTGAAAATCCACGGAACAGTTCAGGAGAGGTTGCTACTGGCCAACGACAGGATGTAAGCTCGTTATTATTTGAAAGCTAATTCAGGAGGATTCAAAGAAGTGTGAGGGGTCTTTTCCCCTCACTATTACACTTTGACGTGTTTCACTAGTTTCGGTTTTTCCTCGGGCGCCACCTTCAATTGAGTGTGAAGGACACTGCTCCGGGCAGCCTCAGTGAAGAAAATATAACACTCCAGGGGTCAATATAGTAGTGACAAGACTTGACGAGGCCAGAAAGGCAGACTTTACTTGCCCTTGACTGGGATTGCTACCTGAGTGTAGGCTGCGGGGTGATAAGTTGTTGTGCAAATAATAACGTATTCAAAGGTGCACAGGGAAAACAATTTATTTTAACTCTTATATACATAGGCAGTACGGCTGACCGCGATTTGAAGTTATATACAAGGCCAGCTAAACTATTCACGGTACTTTGGCACTTTCCACTCACTCGGTTTACTTTCGGAGGCACTAACTCGCGTGGTGATCAGTTCTCGATCTTAAACGGTTCTGATTCTCCGAAGTGTGCTTGGAGGAGACCTAGGCGATTTTTCCCCCTCTACCTATGCTCTGATGGACACTTGTTGAACTTGTGATCTTATATTTACCAACGGAATGACGTCAGGAAGCGGACGCCACGACGGCTAAGGCTTCGGTTCGGAACTCGTCTGGTATCGTCCACTGGTCGGGTGCTACTTCTTCAACTCGTGTCTGTAGGTCGGCCGTGGTACTCTCTGTCGAGCTCGGTGATCAACTACTCCCTTGAAAAATCGCTGCCCAGAATATTCGTCGGTTTCCTTTCCTCGATCTGTCTCCCCTCCACAATTATGCGCGCTTCGATTTGTGGACTTTGAAAAGTTTTGCTTCAACTTATAATTCGTATATTTACCCAGGTGTACGGTCAGAGGGACCTGAAAACTAACTCGTTTTGCTGTGAACATTCTCAAAACTTAGACGGCTAGCAACCTTATGTAATAACAAAAAAAAAAAGGTTCATTCGGAATATGACAGTATAGCCCGCCAGGTGCCTACCCCCCCTAATAGTCGAACCCTTTATTCGGGGTAGGTCCACCTGATACATAAAATACGGATTATCAATAATAAAATGTGGACCTCGAATAATTCCAAATGAAAAACAAAATAAACTCTTTCCGGGTTTCGAAAGAGAAAAAAAACTGACAGGACTACTGTGTACAATGATCATTGTACAAAAAAAAATATTACCAGTCAAAAAAAAAATTAGAAAAATAGTTATACCACAATAATAACAAAAATTTTCCTGGATTGGATACTGGCGTCCGCATCCTGATCCTACGGGTCTGTCTACGGCATCAAACTAATGGGTGCTGAGCATCAGCATCGGGACATGCGGGTCAGGATACCGTTGACATCGGGGCACGGGGCGTCATCCTTCTTGGGCTGGTCTCCTCTGGACGGCTGGCTGTGTGACGTGGACATTTCGGGGGTAACATGTCCATTAGTCCACTTCGGGATCTGGGCTATGGGCGGGGCGCAGATCTTTAACAGGGATCCGTAAGAACCGTTTGCCTGCCTGATTTTTCAGGTTATACACCACCGGTGATAATACCTGGGTCATCGTGTATGGACCGGAGTATTTTGGAGCCAGTTTCGCAGCAAAACCTCTTTCGGCTGATGACAGGTGGTGGTCTTTTTTCATCACCTAGTCGCCCACGTGACAGCGCCATTCTCGTCTTCGGAGGTTGTAGTGACGGCTCTGGGTGGTGAAGGCTTTGGCAAGATTTATCCGGACCATCTCAAATGTCTCCTGTAGATATTGCAGTCTTTCGGTGTGAATAGCGACTTCCTGCTGGCCGACTTCTCCGTCTTCCGGGGTGAGAGGTACTAACGGTCTATATATCGCCTTTGGTACTTCCATCTCCCTTCCAAAATTCAGGAACGCTGGCGAATATCCGGTAGAATCCTGTCGGGCGGTATTTATTGCAAACATGAGATCGGCAAGATGTGCATCCCATTTACGGTGGTCTTGATCACAAAACTGTGCAATCATTGTCTTCAATGTCTTGTTGGCCCTCTCCACGGGGTTGGCTTGCGGCGTATAGGGCGGTGTTCGGCGGTGGTGGATTCCAAGCTCCTTCAGCATATCCTCAATAGGTTCCAGTGAACTGGGTTCCGTTGTCACTGAGGACTACTTTTGGGCATCCGAAGCGGGTGATGATCTCTTCGTACAGAGCCTGGGTGACGGCCTTGGCAGTAGCCTTGCGGATTGGCCGACACTGCACCCATTTCGTGAACCGGTCTTGGAACACCACGAGGAAGGTATTTCCGCGAGTTGAGCGGGGTAACGGGCCAACTAAGTCTGTACTGACGCATTCCCAGGGTTGACGGTTGACTGACGGTTGCATCTTGCCTGCCGGTTTCATCGGTGACGGCTTGTATAACTCGCGGAAGGGTCCTAGCATTTTTGGATTCCCTTCCCGGGGGGTCGTCGGCATTTCTCGCAATATATCGACCCTTGTCGGCTTGGGGACACACAACTTCCATGGGTCGGACATCTCTGGTTCTGTCAGATCATTGGAGTCCCAGAAGTGACGGTACAAGCGGTCTTCCCGGATACAGTAGTCTGGGAACGCCTCAGGGATTCGTCGCACCTCTTCCTTCTTTTTGTTATACCAGGCACAGTCGGCTACTGGTCCAACGGCAGTTATGTCTTCGGTATTCTCTCCTGATTCTTCGCCTCGTGGATCTCTGACAGGGCATCTGCCACTTTGTTCAGCCCTCCTCGGCGGTATTTGACTTCAAAGTCGTATTGCTGCAGGAACATACTCCATCGAGCGAGACGTCCTGCAGGGCTCTTGATAGAGTGGAGCCAACGGAGTGACTGGTGGTCGGTAACTACTGTGAAGTGGTATCCTTCCAAATAGGGGCGGAGTTTCTCGATCCCCCATACGATAGCTAGACATTCCTTCTCTGTTACAGAGTATGCCTTCTCGGCGGGTGTCAAAGTGCGACTGGCATATGCGATGACGTGCTCCTAGTTACCAGTGGTCTGAGTCAGGACTACTCCTAGGCCTTGGTCGGAAGCATCTGTCTGCATGGTGAACGGTTTGTCGAAGTCGGGACAGGTGAGGACGGGGGCTTCTGTTAGGCAAGCTTTCAGCTTCTGGAAAGCTTCTTCTTGTTCCGGTGCCCCGTGCCAGCGGCGGTTCTCCTTCAATAGCCTATGTAAGGGTGCTGCTACTTCAGAGAATGCCGACACAAATCGCCGGTATTATGATGCCATTCCGAGGAACCGTCCCAAACCTCGCACATTGGTGGGAGCGGATAGTTCCACAATGGAGGCCACCTTCTCGGGATCTGTCCTGATGCCTTCTGACGTCACTAGATGTCCGAGATATTTGAGTGATCTCCTCCCAAACTGGCATTTTTCTGGATTTACTCGCAGGTTAGCAGCACGAAGGCGACGGAACACTTCCTGCAGGTTAGCGAGATGCTCTTCAAACGTGTTACCTAACACGATGATATCATCCAGATATGCGAAGCAATATGGGTCCATTTCCGGTCCGATAATGGTGTCCATTAGTCGTTGAAATGTCGCAGGAGCGGCGTGGAGGCCGAACGGCATAACTCGGAACTGGAATAGTCCTCGGCCAGGTACAGTGAAGGCGGTCACCGATTTACTGTCTTCGGATAGTGCGACCTGCCAGTATCCTTGTCGCAAGTCGATACTGGAAATATATCGGGCGCGGCGTAGTTTGTCCAGGATGGCGTTGATGAACGGCAACGGGTAAGCATCCTTCATCGAGACGGAATTGACTTCTGAGTCGATGCAGAACCTCGGTCATTGCCGTCCTTCTTACTATGACTACAGGTGAGCTCCATGGGCTTTCGGAGGGCTCGATGATATTATCCTGTAGCATTCTGTCCACTTCTGTATTGATAACCTCCTGCATTCTCGGATTCTGGGGTCGGTATCGCTGCTTCATTGGCTCTGGATTTAGGAGACGGATCCTATGTTCCACCAGCGGCGTTACCCCATGAATTTCCTCAAATGGGCGTAATTCGTCCTGTAGGAAGTCTTGTAAGTGGTCCTCTTCCTCTCTGGAAAGTGTCAGGGCCGGTCTCGGCTCAGTAACTCCAATGGGAAAGAATGGTACGGGCCGAGCTTCCCTTGCTAGAGGTTGGTCCTCTACCAAGATTTTGCCGCTTCCTAGGTCGAGTCCAAACTGCCTTTTCCTCAATATGTCCATTCCCAGGACCATATCGGATGACAGTCCACTCAGGCGTCCAAAAGATTCCTTGAAGCGGTGTTCTCCAAAACGGTTTCTCCATTGGCCAGTCGGGCGGAACTCGTAGCAGTTGTAGTTTTCGGTACTCTTAGCAGATCCCACTGCCTAGCTATCCTGTCTCCAACATAGGAGATTACTGCTCCGGTGTCAATCAGTGTTTTGGCGGTGCCACCAGGAATCTTGACGGAAAGGTGCGGTCGGTGGTCGAAATATTGACGGTGGGGGAGGCGTCATGGGGGCGTGGCTGTACGGGCCTCAAGTCGTGGCAGCGCCCTAGCGGTTTTCCGGCCATGGGCAAAGACAATCTCGGGACATTATTCCTTCCCGTTTGCATCTAGAGCAGAATATCCTTGGAGCGGATTGACATTGGCTCCTGAAGTGTCCTGTCTGCCCGCATCGCCAGCAATCTCGACTATCTTCGATGGGGCGGCGGTTGACTTGGCTGGCCTGTGCCGCGGCCTGCTGATTAATGGGGCTCCTTGGAGACGGCGTTGCTATTGGGGCGATAAGTCTTGTTACCGCCGGCGGGCCGATGGGGTTCGGTAGGGTGCCATAAACGGTGTTGGGATCGGTTTCTCAGCTTGTTCGATTTCCGCTCGTAAAAGCTCGTATTCTCGGGCAGCTTTGGCAAACCCCTGCACGTCGTTAAAGTCCGTCCTCTTGATTTCTCGCCGGAATTCTGGGTGCAGGTTGCGGTACAGCCAGTTCAACTCCTGATCTGGCGGAATTCCACCATGGCGGCGTATCAGAGTCTGCAGGTCGGTGATGTAGGCTGCCGTACTTTCTCTCAGGCTGTGTGTCCTCCTGCTGATGGCCGCTTCCAGGTCAATTCGGTAGTTGACGGGGAAGAAGAAGTGCTGAAAGGCGGTACAAAGGTCTTCCCATCTCGGCCAGCATGTCCGGTTGTTTCTGAACCAGAGGCCGGCATTCCTTCCAGCAACTCTGGCATACCTTGTAGGAGGCGGTCTGCTGGGATGCCTTGAGATTCTCCAATCTCCTCCAATCTTTCGAGGAAGGCGGCGGGGTCGTTGGTCCCATCAAAGGTCACTCTGCAGTCCTTCACTCTCAGTGGAGCCATCCCTACACTCGTGGTAGGCGGCAGTGGGGTGGCCTGTACTCCTACTAGGGTCCCTGTAAGCACGTTGCTCATGATCGGGTTTCCAGTGCTCGTCACTGTGATTGTGGGCACTAATGGCGGTGTCTAGCTCCTCCTTCCGTAGCTGGTATACCCATCCGACGCGGGTGTCGTTGGGGTCACCTCCTGCACCTGGACTCAGAGGCAGCGGGCACGTGGCCGGCCCTGTGGTAGTCACTGGCACGGTGGTGGGGCTTCCTAGTCCTGTCGGCATCTTAGGTGAATACTCGAAACTCGTACGTCTTACTTGTCTGACAGTCGAAACTCAACAACTCAGCTTGCACGTCTTACTTGGTTCACAGTCGGAACTCAACTCCCATCTTATATTCGTACTCTGAAACGTGCCTCTGCTCGATGAACGGATGGTGGATCGCTTCTCTTGGTTCACAGTCGAAAGAGGTATCGCACGACCGTCTGACTCTCTTCTGAGCCGAGTTGGACAATCTGTCAAAAAATGACAGGTCAGCGGCCTTCAAAGGACTTTGATTTGGTACCCTCTGCGGAACTAACTTCGATGAGTACCAACGGTTTTATCATACGGGCTTGCTTTCTCTCTGTTAGCCCCCGTATCTCGTGAACGATTAAAGTGAACGGTAAACGGGTGGCGATTCTACACCCCCAAAAACCCATTAAACGAGGGGTCACTCGGCCTATGGACTCTCTATTGAGTTGAAGTTGACATCTGTCAAAAATGACAGGTCCGGCGATTTCGGTCTATTTCGATGCGGTATACCCTAAGGGACTCGTTTTAGGGTATTTTAGCTGTCTATGAGCTTCGGATTATCGATTCAACTTGGGGGCGGTTCTTAACCAATTTTCCTATATCAGCAGTCTCGGTAAACTATAAAAAACGGTCCCTGTTCGGGCGCCAATTTGTAAGGGGTCTTTTCCCCTCACTATCACACTTTGACGTTTTTCACTAGTTTCGGTTTTTCCTCGGGCGCCACCTTCAATTGAGTGTGAAGGACACTGCTCCGAGCAGCCTCAGTGGAGAAAATATAACACTCCAGGGGTCAATATAGTAGTAACAAGACTTGACGAGGCCAGAAAGGCAGACTTTACTTGCCCTTGACTGAGTTTGCTACCTGAGTGTAGGCTGCGGGGTGATAAGTTGTTGTGCAAATAATAACGTATTCAAAGGTGCACAGGGAAAACAATTTATTTTAACTCTTATATACATGGGCAGTACGGCTGACCGCCGTTTCAAGTTATATACAAGGCAAGCTAAACTATTCACGGTACTTTGGCACTTTCCACTCACTCGGTTCACCCTCGGAGGCACTAACTCGCGTGGTGATCAGTTCTCGATCTCAAACAGTTCTGATTCTCCGAAGTGTGCTTGAAGGAGACCTAAGCGATTTTTCCCCCTCTACCTATGCTCTGACGGACACTTGCTGAACTTGTGATCTTATATCTACCAACGAAATGACGTCAGGAAGTGGACGTCACGACGGCTAAGGCTTCGATTCGGAACTCGTCTGGTATCGTCCACTGGTCGGGTGCTACTTCTTCAACCCATGTCTGTAGGTCGGCCGTGGTACTCTTTGTCGAGCTCGGTGATCAACTACAACTACTTCCTTGAAAAATCGCTGCCCAGAATATTCGTCGGTTTCCTTTCCTCGAGCTGTCTCCCCTCCACAATTATGCGCGCTTCGATTTGTGGACTTTGAAAAGTTTTGCTACAACTTATAATTCGTATATTCACCCAGGTGTGACGTCAACAAGCTGCGTGCGATCCGAGAAAGGACGGTCTGGTTTCTCTCGCTTCTGCCAGGGAACTTAATATGCTCCGCGACGTTTATTTCCAATACCGATCGATGTTGTTTCAATCATTCGTTTTCGATTCACTGGCGCGCGCAATTACCAATCGTTCGTTCTTCACAACCACGCTCGCGGTATCGGCGTGAGCTACGGAGGGTGTTTAGCCTATTTATCGGCTTAGGGGTGATTCACTGATTTATCACGAACCTGAATGGTATTTTTAGACCTATTATTACTGATGGTGGGAATTTAAATCTGTACAAAGAGCTTTTGGTTGTGTAGAAATTCGGAGAAATAGTGACTTCGTCACAGAAGGTTACCAGATTTGGCTGTACAGTTCACAAAGGAAAAAAGGCGTATCTTCCAAATTGACACCGGTTTGGGAAGAACCTTACGAGGTGAAGATGATGCTCAACGACGTGGTGACAGAATCCAGCGGATCCCTAGGACCAAGATGAAAGTTCTCCACCTCGAGAGACTGAAGCCCTATTATGATGGTTTTTGATCGGTACCATCGAAATCAGAGGGGGAGCCATGTTACAGAATTAGTAAGTCCGCCCCTGTTCATTTCGCGAGCCGTCGGTAATTTCTGGTGATATTATCACCAAATTAACGGGAAGAAAGTAGATGGTTCCGGAAATGACTTCGAAAATTCCAGACGTGTGTTTTCTATATATAAACGCATCGTACGCGATCGAGTGTAGTTTTATTTACAGTTAGACGGTACAGTGTGAAGCGCGTATTTGGAACTGTGATAATTGTAGTGCATTCTTGTTATTTTCTCATACTCACTAAGTTTTCCTCCATTTCGAATAGGCATTTTCTAGCTTGATAAACTCAATTTATATGTATAGAATAAGTTGTTTTTATTCATTTTAGTTTCCACTGCATGTACTCAATTCATTACCCTAATTGATTTTTTATTTTTATATGTATCATCAATTTCCATTATTCATTCCATAATTATATAGATTCTGAACATTGAGAAATTACTTACCTATCTCTGAAAAATGTTCTTGGATCAGTCCCGTTTGTATTCCTTTTGTGAATAAAAAAAAATATTGTCACGTCATTTTCCTATTTTTTTGAAAAGGTGCAAACTCCTTGTCTGGAGGCACTGGGTCGGTGGTAAGGATTTTTTTGCAGCAAAAATGTTGAAACTGGCAACCTACAATATATACTTCAGCAAAATCAGATAGAATATTTGGTCGGTGTACAGAGAGGGGTTGTATTTCCCTCAAAATAATGGTTAATTATTCATTAGCACTGACAATATTGAAAAAATACTACCTTCCATAGTACTATGTTCGGCTTACAATCTGATATTATAGTAATTCCTCAGTACATTTCGACTTGGAGAGCATCCATTGGGATTGAATAATGTATTACAAAAAAATATAATAATCTCAATATATTTTGTAATTAGGGAAATAAGGCTTCAAGTGGTATTATAACGTGACTGCATTCATAAGAATTGGGAGGATATGACCTTTTTTTTTCTTGGGTGCAGCGGCGTGAAACCAATTTTCCTAGAGCACAAATGGAAATGTTCGGGGTCCCTATATTCTATTTCCGTCCCTTTCATTTGTCTGAGCCGGCTGTCCTTCAACTTATTTCCAACCGACGGAACTAAAAAGAAGGAGGTTCTCTAGTCGACGGGTATATTTTCAACCGACGAAACCAAAAAGGAGGAGGTTCTCTAGTCGACGCGTATATTTCTTTTTCTACTGAAACGTCCGATTCCGATCATTCTTTCTTCAGTGGATAGCGTGTTCTTCGGAGTTGATCCCATTCGAATATAAAAGATGAAATCCGCCCCTAAGGGTAGCAAAATGATCACTCACCCTCTGAATTCTGGTCTGTTAACCGATTCTATCAGGAATAACTTTGTACTGGAATCTTCGATTTGGTTGATTATTTTCTTATTAGATATGGTATAACCTCATAATTGATCACATTTGGATTTCGAATGGAAATATCCACCCTTACGGGTAGAAAAATTGGGGATAATTGGTTTTTCACTTGTGAACATTGGCACGCATATGTAGTTGACAATGACAGATCGCCACTGTCATTATTTTTGTTCTCCTACATCCGTTACAATCATTATATCCTATGAGAGGATGCAATGATATACAAAGTTATGAAATAAACTAACCAGAACAACAAAAATAATTTATATTACAACAAATAGTAAAAGTAGATAATCATATTATTCAACTGGTAATAGTTGGAGTGAGGTGGGTAAGTAAGTATTTTGGAAGTTATCAAAAAACGAGTGGGTAGTAATAAGTAGATTTCAGCCCCAAAAAATTGAAAAATTAAATCGACGAAATACGGAACTGAAGAGTAAAAAATAAAATAAACCTCCTTAGTCTCGATAACTGAGCTCCTAAACTAATGTAAGTAACTAATTTTCAGTCGGCGCCAAACAAACAATCAACAAAGATCATTAAATTACTTCGAAAAAATTGTCAGAATGTCACCGCGCAACTCGATGTCATCATTTTACGCCTTATCTAATTCATTTGCTTGTTTGTTTGGCGCCGACTCAAATTTAGTTACTTACATCAGTTAAGGAGCTTAGTTATTGAGACTAAGAAGATTTATTTTATTTTTTACTTCTCAGTTCCGTATTTCGTCGGTTCAATTTTTTGCTAAAAAGTTTTTAACTTTTCAGTTTCTGTTTTCGTAGGTTTCATTTTTTGTTCAAAAGTTTTTATTTATAATTTTTCTGTGGCTGAAATCTACTAATTACTGCCTACTTAATTTTCGATTAATTCCAAAATACTAACTTACCCACCTTACTTCAACTATGAACAGTTGACTAATATGATTATCTATTAACTATTTATTGTGATATGATGGAAATTATTTTGATAGTTCTGTTTGGTTTATTTCACTTCGTATATTCCATCCTTCTTTGGAATGTAATTATTGTGACGGATGTAGGAGAACAAAAATAATAACAATAGCGATCTGTCAATATCAACTACATATGTGTGACAATGTTCACAAGTGGAAAATCAAGCATCCCTCATTTTTCTACCGCTAGGGGTGGATTATTTCATTCCGAATTCAAATATGATCAACTATGAGGTTTACCCCATCTAATAAATAAAGAATCATCCAAATCGGAAAACCCTTTACAAAGTTATGCCTGATAGAATCGGTTAACGGGACAAAATTCAGAAGGTGAACAATCAATATCCTCCATTTTGCAACCCTTAGGGGTGGATTTTTTTTTTCAAATTCGAATGGGACCAACTTTGAAGTACACCCTATCCAATGAAAAAAGAATCATCGGAATCGGACTCTTCTGTAAAAAGTTAGGCGTGATCATACATAAAAAAAAATATACGCGTCGACTAGAGAACCTCCTTCTTTCTGGTTTCGTAGGTTAATAACGATTTCAAATGGTAATTCGTATATGCGCAGCACGTCACTTCAGTGTACCGTGGCTGGTTAGATTGAAATTAACTCCGTTTTCATCAGGCGACTAGGAGATCGATGGAGAAATATTTATCGCAGTCGAATTGAATGTACAGGGTGTTTCTAGAATCACGCCGTTTTGGGATATTATTGAGATATCGAATATTCTATTTTAAAAGTCAAAATTGTCGTTACAATATATGTCGACATAGAACGTCATCCGTTTGCCAGCAGTTTGTGAAATCTATCTCTTTCGATTGGACACGTCATGGAGTTTTTCAATGTCCGGTATGAAATAACGAATGATAATTGCCTCTATGCCCCCCCTCCCCCTTTCCAATTCAAATGGGGGTGTAGTAATCGAGATAATGATGAAGTGACTTGCGATCATTAGTATAATCAGCAATTCTTATCGCTGAAGCCAGAGCACTTTGTTTGATGATAGTTTGATGAAACCAATGAAAATCAATGTAATGCTGATACCGCGCTTATGTATTGAATCATTCATTCGACTTGTGTTATCAAAGATGAACTTCTCTGTAGTGAAAAAATACTTCAAAATTGATGACGTGGAGAATTGTTTGATTTGCGTATCTAGAACCGGAATGGAGTATAACCCATTTTTTATCCCACACCAAGGATTTTGTAAACATTCGACAGGGAATGGTTCTGAAATCTCTCGAATGGAGAAAATTGGAAATGTTTATTGGATGCAGTTGGTTATTGCAGCATTTTTGTGTTTTGGACTGAGCTGGAATTTATATATATTGATTGGTGTTTGTACTCACGATAGCGTACGTTGTCTAATTATCTTGTCGAATGAAATCTACACCTTCAATGGCACTGTTCTTTACTTAGTAGTGTTATTGAAAGAGCGACAGTTCTTCAAATCATTGAATAACGCATGCAGAGTCATAGATGAGTTATTTTTATTCGAAAAATCTGAAATCATGTCTCCTACTTTCCGCAAAAAGTTTTTCGTTGCAAGCCAATTTGGAAAGTATTTCTTATATTCAATGTATTTTGTTGCGACATGTATCCTTTTTTTCTTCATTCTCAACGACATTGAACCCATATCCTATTCCGTATTATATATCAGTGCTTCGATTCAACCAACAATTGCCTTTATGAGTGGTCGAGTTGCCGTACTATTTATTACGATAACTAAAGCAGTCTATAAAAATTTATGTACCGATCTGGAGAAACTTTCTGAGATGAACTACAATAATACTTCAATGGAAATGGTACTCAGAAGGCGGAGGCGAATTATTTCAGAATTATTCATCAGTTTCAAAACTTACATTAATTTCACCAATCCAGGTCTCACGGTCTTTTTCGTAACAATAGTTTTCGTATTCATCATCAACATATATTTTTCGGTTACGGCATTGGATGAGTCTCATATACTGGAAATTCGAGTTTTACAAGTCATTTCACTTTTTTTGATCACATTTGTAGTCGGAATTGTGATGGTAGTGGATCTCGATAATATGGTAAGTGTGAATGATTTCTAAAGAATATATATTAATATTTGTGGAAATTCTGAAAATGATTCCATTGTTTTTCAACATTCCCTTTATTTTTGGGGGTGGGATATATGTTCTTTCATCACCAACAAGGAACATAAAAATATTTTTTCATTAAACACCTCAAAAAGTATTCAACCACATTACAATCTGATCCCATTGAATCAATAAGCAAATTGTTTCCTTTCCTAATTCATAAATATTAAGTGTTAATCTGAATAAAATACTTAGAGACCCCTAACCTGAATAAATCTTTCGAACTATTCTGGGATCATTCTTCATTTGCATTCGAAGCTTCCCTCCCAAAATATTTGATAAAGTCGAAATCATCTCGAACATCTGCCCCCTGGTATACCTATGACCTCAAATCCGAATCAAGAAATTCACAGAAATTGAATACCCTACGGAAAAAATATCCAAATAATATCGATCTTCAAACTGAATACGAACATTCCAAAAATCTTACAACCAACACGTAAGGAAGGCAAAACAATATTACTATACAAATCTTATTGAAAACTCTAACAACAAAAACAAAGCCATTTGGGACATAGTAAATTCACGCCTGAACAAGAAAAAACACCGGAAAACATTGAACTCAACCACAGGGGGGAAAATGAAAGAAATATAGCTGATATAATAATAATAATAAGACTGATTTGTTGAAAATATAAACAGGATGCCCATAAAATCAGATGTGGAATCATCTGCGACTGAAAGATAAACTTTACAAAAAATAACTTCATTTTAATCGTGGATTTTTCAATTAACAGAAAAATCTTTCTATCAATATTCAATTGAGAATGTTTCCCTTTTCAATAATAAGACGTTTATTTCGAAGGTGAAGTACATTACACTGCAAGAGTGCTATATAAATACATTACACTGCAATAAAAATAAACGTAGTTAGGTCACGAAAGCATAGCTTGTGTGTGACAGTAGTACTAAGGTACATGTAATGTTGATAAAAAGATTGATGAAAATATTATTAAAGACATATGTATTCAGAACAATAATGATGTACAAAAAGTTATATAAATATAAAAAAAAAACAATAAAAACATATAATGTGACATAAAATCGAAAAGTTATAGACTAAAGTATGTATATCAGTGCGGGGCTTGGATAGGATATATTTTTTCAGATCTCTCTTGAATCTATTTATATTCTGCTTGTTTTTCAGTTTGTCTGGTAGTTGGTTATAAGGTTTTTGGCTGATATATCTTTATTCATAAAAGGGATATTGTATTTATTTTCCTTATTTCTAGTATCATATTTGTGGTTAATGTTTTGTAGCTCATGTTGTGTTTTGTTGCTGAGATGAAAAAAGAGTTCTACTGGGTCGAATATTTCCGTTTGTTGGTGGAGTTCATCTGAAGGGCAAGTTCGTTTTTTATTGTATACTATTTTCAGTAGACGTTTTTGGGTTATTGATACTCCATTCATTATTGTCTTATTTGTTGATCCCCATGCTAATATACCATATGTAGTATGTGATTGAACGAGGGAAAAGTATAAAGTTCTTAAATATTTTTCATCGAGTATATCTCTTAGTATTTTGAACCGGTATATCAGGAATTGCATTTTTTTCATGAGGTAGTTTATATGGATATCCCATTTCAAGTTGGAGTCTATAAAAATTCCTAGGTATTTTATATGAGAGTCTGTTTTGATTTCAAATGCATTATCAATATTCAGGTCTTCCGACGGAGGAGAGTTTCTTATATTTGTGTAGATAGGTAGGTAATAAGTTTCATCGAAATTTATTGTTGAGAGTTTATGTGCAAACCAGTTATTAATGCTCAGAAGATCTTGTTCCACCTTTGTTTTCAGGGCAGCCCGAGAGTCGTGCTCGTAAAAGACTGCGGTGTCGTCGGCATATGTAAAGATTTTTCCAGAAGTTGGTAATAGAAACAAGTCATTTAGATATATATTAAACAAAATTGGGCCTGAGATAGTGCCTTGTGGTACACCGTATTCAATTTTTTCAAATGACTTTTGAAATCGCCAATTTTTACACACTGATGTCGACCATCCAGGTAGCTACTGAATATTTTTAATGCTACTCCTCTTATACCGATATTTTCAAGTGACTGCAGGAGGAGTGGATGACTGACTGTGTCGAAAGCCTTAGACAGGCCTATGAACACACAAAGACCTGCCTTATTGGTGTCTAGTCTAGTCTAGTCATTATACATTTCTGTTGTTAAGTCTAGTATGGCATCCTGCGTTGATATTCCTTCACGGAATCCGTATTGTCCGTCTGAGAGAATATTGTATTTTTTATGAAAGCTGATAGTGTTGATTTCATAACTTTTTCCACCAATTTAGATAGGGTTGTTATAAGTGATAAAGGTATATAGTTCCGATGGAAAAATTCCTTCAGCTAGAAATTTATTTATCAGGTATGTTAGGGGTTCCAAAATATAAGGCGAGACATGTTTCAGGATTTCATCACTGATTTCATCTATTCCTACTGCTTTTTTATTTTTTAAGGATTGTATTGAGGTGTTAAATTCTGCTGGGGTTGTAGGGGCTAGTAACATGGATCCCGTAGTATTTAAGTCTTGTTTCGGGCTAATGTAGTTCGGGTTTCTGACTATTTTATCTGCTGAGACTTTACCTATATCAATGTAGTGTTTGTTGAAAGCTCCGACAATTTCGTTCACCTCCTTTGTTTCAGTACCTTCGATATTTATATGTTCTATTTTGGTTGTGTGCCTCTTTCTACCGCAAATTCCCCTTTCCTTTGATTTTGCGCGATTTTTGCTTCATAGTAATTTACTTTTGTTATTTCAAAGATATTATTGAGTTTTTGTTCTTGTAGCGTTTGTAGCTTTCCATTAAAATTTCATCATTTGGATTTTGAAGAGTTTCTTGATACATTTTGTCCCTAGTATTTATTGATTTCATTATTCCATTGGTAATCCAGGTTTTTCTTTTTGTGTGTCTTAATTTCATCATATTTGTGCCAGTGATATTAGTATTTAGAATTTTCAGAAATTGCATTGTTGCAAGAGTAGAAATTGCTTTGTTGCAAGAGTTGCCTGTTTGGAAACTTCTTCGTGTCGGTTGTAGGTGACCAACTTGAAACTCATTTTGATGAAAAATTATCTACAATTTGCACAACATCACGTTCCCATCTCACCAATTGATATTTCTTTGAAGCTCTCACTGCTACCGAGATAGAGAAAATAATACAAGACTTGAGAAACAAGAAATCTACCGGAGAAGATGGAGTTCCCGATTATCTCCTAAAAAAGTGTGCTCCAGACCTAGCACCATACCTAGCATTCATTCTGAATGAATCTGTTGAATCAACACAATTTCCAACCCGCCTAAAAATATCACTAGTATTACCTATTTAGAAAAAAGGAGAGAGACTGTCTCTCATGAATCACAGACCAATCGCGCTCTTGAGTATTCTTCCCAAAGTCCTGGAAAAAGGTATATCCAAAAGAATGAGTAGCTTCTTATAGGTTTAATATGTTAGAAGTTATTATACAGATTAGTACTCTCATATCATATAATTATATAACCCTGTATTTATCAAAATTGTTGAACTTTCTTATGTCAAGTTAATGTCAAGTTATTATATTCTCTTATTATCTACCTTATATTTCCAACTAAACGTGGCCTTGTCTCTACCTTGGAAAAGGTGGCGAAAATGGGGACAACGAGTATATCGATAAAACTTTCACAGATGCTTCAAAACATGATAAAATCATATCGGCTATACAAAATTTGGCGCGGAAAGCCCTTTTTAATTTGTTTTTTCGATAAAATGTCATAGGCTGAACTTACCCAATTTAGGCATACAATCCTTTAGATTCGGCCTTTTGCGAATCAATCCGATTCAAATGTACTGTTTTCAAATGTTAACACTGGAAATTATGTATTTGCCACACTTCATTCACTGAAATTATATCAATAAGTATTTTTTTAAAACCAAGTAAAAAGCATACATTTCAAACTAGATAATCACTACTGAACTGACAGAATAAATAACAAGTTTGACAAATGACAGCCAACTTGAACTGACAAATACTTCGCATATATGAACAGGTGGATGTTTATCAGTTAGGAAATTGATGTAAAAAAAAATGGTTGAAATGAGTTATTGTCACAACCACGTGACAGAGTTCGATTTTATGGTGAACGAGACACGCCAGTGTTTCTAGTTTTTTTTTTAATAAAAGAAGGGAACACAACCTAACCTAACTTGGATAACATTGCTTCCAAGTTGAACACAATCCAATTTTTCAATGAAAAGTAAATGCTATTGCTCACGTGCAAATGTAACTAGATGACTTTTTATGTAAAAGATGGAAACAAAATTTCAGATAATTTGGCTAACATTGCTATCCAAGTTGAAGGTAATCCATTTTTTTTTCAAGTAGAAGGAAAGCCAACTGTCACTTTCTGGTGCAAAAGAAAGGACTACAACCTAACCCAACTTGGCTTACATTGCTATCCAAGTTGAACGCGATAATTTTTTTTTTATTGAAAGGAAATGTTACTTAATAATTTTTTCAAGTAAAAGAAGGGAACACAATCTAACCTGATTTGACTAATATTGATAACCAAGTTGAATGAAATGTAAATTTTTCAACTTAAAAATAACGCTCTTGCACATGCTCGCTTCGCTTGCGTATCTTGCTTGCTAGGAAATCTAATTTAATCCTTGTTTTACGTAAAAGAAGAAAACACCACCTAACCTAACTTCGCTCACATTGTTAGGCAATTCGAACGCAATCTGATAACTTTTTATAATAAAAAGATACCTTCCTACACACGCTAGATTCGCTCGCTATCGCTGTTCTCACACCATGCTCCCCTTAGGGCTGAGTGCCCTCGGATGATATATCCCCTTCACATCATATGCGAACGAGAGTTACCGTCCACTTGCCTTCCTCTCCCGCTCCTTCCTTGGAACGGTCCTCAAATCAGCACGTTTGAAATCGTACCTCTTTTGGTATAAAGTCAGCCTCTGGGTGCTTCAAACCCTTTGATATCATGAACTGTGTGTTTTCCTGACTTGTAATGTGTGTTCATGATGGTGATGTACCTGATGAATGCGTAAGTGTAGGGTGTGAGATCTAACGTATATTGTTTTGAAATTGGTTATTTGCCATGTATCTGTCCTTATATATCCTAGCTTTGATCAAAAATCCTTTTATACATGATAGCTATATGAATTCTTTTGAAAACCTTTGTTAGCCCTAAGAAGGGCTGAGTGTTTTCATGGCATTTTTTCAAAAATCGTCTTCGATTTAGAGAGATAACGAATAACAAATGTCTATTTTACTGGAACTAGTGTGCTGCCATCTATGATACAGTAGTATAGGTACAGTTTGTAGGCAGAGCTGAGAATAGATCAGACGGTAGAATCATTGTCTAAAGATATATAGTCAGTCAACCAAACGAGAAAATTTTTGGATACAAATGGATTTCATTCGTAGATGGCGTTAGTCTAATGATCTCCAAAAATGATATATCTGAGTGAGATGGAAGAAATTTAGGTGGGAGTGGCAATTGGCAAGCGATCCGACCTTGAGGGGTTAAACTGGAATAACAATATTTTGTTTCTGTTTTCCGCATTCTCCCATGCCATTTGTATTTATTTTGAAATTTGCATTTGAAATCGTGGAAAGTGAAATTTGATATTTTTTTGTGGTATTATTAAGTTATCGTCGTTCTGTGTTTTCTGTGAACATTTGTGTGTATAAACTTTTATAAGACAATTACATTTGTGAGAAAAATTGGAAAAGAAGGTAAGAAGGAAATATTCATTTATTTGAGCTATTGGGGAATTACTGTACCTAAGTCCCTTTAGGAAGTTATATTGTGAAGTTGAGTATGATTTAAGATCCACTAATATGTTTAGTAACAAAAATAGTAATAACGAAAAGTAAGGTTATGTTGTAGAAGAATGGATATATTCCATTGCCTACCTATTTTAAATTGAATTTACTCGAAACTGCATTACTGAAAATGTTATATATTCATTGAGTTTCCAAACACTGATATTCACTTTATACTCAGATAATATTGCCTTGTGCTATAAAACATTTTCTTTCTAAATAAGTTGATACCTGTTGGACAAACCAATGGCTTCTTGAGATACGATCCAAAATTAATCAATTTTCAAATAGTTATTGCCAATAAATCTGCTGTGTAAGCTAAGTTCTGAGAATACAATTTTTATTGGTGTCAGCCCAAGCAAAAGAAATTTCCAATAAAGATTCCCTTTCAGTGGTCATTCATACATTTTCTTGTGGAGTGTGTAGTGTATTTGTACCAATATCTGTAGGTAAATGAATATTTTATACATGTATGTTTCAGATGTCTGGGAATAAATGTGCCTACTACAATTGTGGGCCCGGAATAATCCATCGTTGAGACTATTCCATTTTCCAGTGAAAGATGCCGCTAGATGTAAACGTTGGATATTACACTCAGGTATTATATCTCCCTTTTCCAATTATGAGTAATATTATTGTAGAAATATAGCAAAAAAAAAATAGGATTGCTGGAAGTTCATCTGAAATGTTGATGATTGTAGATTATTATCTCACAACTATTTGGAGGTAAATAAGTAATTATTTTTTACATTTATTTTTCAGATATCTGTGCATGAATGTGCCTGCCAAATTGTGAGCTTTCAACCCAAAATAATCCTTCGTTGAGATTATTCCATTTTCCACTAAAAGGTAATATTTCTCTCTATTCCAATTATAAGTAGTATTATTTTTGAAAGATAACTAATTTCCTGGCTAAAACCACGGAGAATGTTGAATGATATCTGCTCGACATCCATGCAATAATTCATATAAATGAATATTAAATTGCAAATGTTTGTTTCTAAAAGACATGATTGTGTTTAGTTTAAATCGGTCTTGCCTGACACCAATAGACCGGTTTCGGGCTGTTGGCCCTCATCAGTATAGGGCAGACCCAACCAAATATCCGAAGATCTCTGGCTGAAGCGAGACTGAATTAAACATTGACACAGCCATGCTTAACGCGTTAGCTGCCACAATGTTGAAACAAAATGTCTGCTGGGCCAGGTTGCTTTTCAGCTAATATTACTACTGGGGTGCGTGAGACACGGCTCCCATGTCTCGAAACGGACCTGGTGGCAGAAAGAAACACCGCAGATACTCCAACAGCCCAAAACCGGGCTATAGGTGTCAGGCGAGACTGATTTAAACTAAACGCAATCATGTCTTTTAGAAGAAAAAAAATTCAATTTAATATTCATGTCTCGAAACGGACCTGGTGGCAGACAGAAACACCGCAGATACTCCAACAGCCCAAAACCGGGCTATAGGTGTCAGGCGAGACTGATTTAAACTAAACGCAATCATGTCTTTCAGACGAAAAAAAATGCAATTTAATATTCATTTCATGAATTATTGCATGGATGTCGAGCAGATATCATTCAACATTCTGCGTGGTATTAGCCATCGAAGTAGTTGTTTTCTGCTCTTCATCTACCAACCTTTAGTTTAATTTATATTAAACTATCATGGAGAAGACTTTGAGAATTGTTATTCTTTGTTGAATAGTCCTCTGCATTTTGCGAAAACAGTGGCTTTCCTCAGTATATAACTAAGTTTCTTGTTTCTTGGGGGTTTGATTCGTATAAAAAATAATGATTTCTTTTCAAATAATGATTTTGTACATGTCCAACTTTTCAATTGTGACCAAAGTCTTCTTGAGGGACTTTTTGGAACTAAAAGTTATGTTAAAAAACAACGATGCAATGTGTTTGTTCCCCTTCGTATTTTTCAATAACTTTTAGCCCCAAAAAATCACTGAAAAAGACTGTAGTCACAGTCGAAACATGGATCATTTCCGATACGCACCAAACCACAAAGAAACAAAAAACGTAATTTTATATATATATATATTTCTTAATTTCTTGACCACATATGTTTATATTCTTTATTTTCTCGGAATAAGGGCCTTAGCCGTTCATTCAATCATGAAATGAAAGAATAATAGTTGAATCATATTGTAAGTTTTGAATGTCTCTTTTAATTTTAATCGTATTTGATGTTATGTAACGTATTATGTTTTTAACTTTACATGTTTTACATTATTTTAAAGTTTACCTGAAGATGACATAAACAATGTCGAAACGTCGAACGAAATAAAAAATATAGACTGACTAAGGCACTTATTCCGAGAAAATAAAGAATATATATATATATATATATATATATATATATAAATTTATTTATTTCAAATTATTAAAAATAAACAGGATAACTGGAAGTCCACTTGAAATGTCGATGATTGTAGGTTTTAAATTCAAAATAGTTCAAGGTATGGAACATTTGATATGCATTTGTAATATTATCAAAATTGAGTGTATAAAACCACATTGACGAAAAAGGGTGAAAACCACAATATTTTACGTAAATTTCGAATGAATCTCCTTTTTTAAGTCGATTAAAATGGTTCCGTTTCTCTTGATTTCATTCCGAACAACTAGATAGTCCTAATGATCTCATATTATTTTATGTATATCAAATATGATATATTTGATTCATTCTCTTCCAAATAGAAATGGCGAAATAGTTTATGTAAATTATAGTTTTTGTGGAATAATCAGAAAACGAGTTATTTCTTTTTTTACCAATAGAGCAATATGAATATGTCTAATGACTTTTTTTTTACATTAAACATTTATTTATTTTCATATCTGAGATCACAATGAAATATCTCAACTAATAGGCAAATTTTTTCTTTCTTATAGATTTGTTTCACCATATTTGGAAGATTTGCATCTAATCCATTATCCCATGTATCGAGTTATATCATAAGAATGTATTTCGATCAGTATGCATAACTGAAATAAACGCAAGAGATTTTCCAGTGGCATCATCTCCTCGATCTACCCACCACTGAGCCATAAAAATTGTGCGAGGAAGAGGCAACACCTACCTCTACTGAAGTCGGACCTCAAATATTCTGTTCAAATCCAAAGTGCAGCAAGAAAACTAATTTTTATGTGTAACCAGATCTTTTGTAGCCCAGAACAAGAACTGTTTTTATACATTGCATAAAAAAGTTGATACAGACCAAGTGTACAAAAATTTAATAAAAGTATAAAAAAATTGTTTGGATCCATAATTGTAACCACCACACATGAAAAAAATATCCAATTCATCTTTTGTATCAGTTGCGATATGGTATATTTTTCTGCCATCATTTCATCACTTCTACAATCTAAAATGTAAAATCTATAGTGTGGTTTTCATTACAATCTTAAAAAATTCAATATGTTATATATTTTAAATAAAAATATAGCATATGACTTTTTCTGGGTTTGTGACAGAACCATGCAAATAATTGTATTCAAAGTGATTAGATAGTTTTCTAAAATCAGAAAATATTGCTTGATATCATAGGGCTCCATATTACATAATTCTTTCAGAAATCTGATAGAAACTTTAATATTTCTTATATTTTGCAGAAGATTGTTATGAAATTTTATCTCACTGTAGACGGTGCTCCATTCGTGTAGGGATTTCTTATGAATGAGATTAAATTTTTTTTTATATAGTTTCATAAATATGAGTTTGACGGTGTATTTCAAAATGATCTGGATGATTCATAAGAAATTCATTCAGAAATATAGATTGCTGGTTTGGCCAGTACTTTGTATGACTTTAAGATTTCTCTGCAGGAATCTCTTATGCATTTTTTTTAAAGTATTCTGACTTTTTTTGCGATAGAAAAATTCTGTTCACTTCAGCCTCAAATGACTATTCTCCTAATAGAATAAAAATTTGCATAATATACAGTTATCGGTACTTCAGCGGTAACACTTTTTGAGAACTCTTATGGCATATATTACACTAGATAGTTTATTGCAAAGCTTGTCCATATGATATTATATCTGCAATATTCTTATTTATATTATTAATGAATATATTAAACAAAATTGTACTAAGAATACTACCCTGTGGGACTTCCTTAGACGTACTCAAGGCAACGAATCCTACTATCGTTTCTTTTTGAGTTCTATTTATTATTTTCTTTTTCAAATATGACTCAAACCAGTCATAAGAATTTCCACAAATTCCATATTAAGTTTCCCTAATACCTAATAAAATATGATCCTTACAGTCGAAGGCCTCAGATGAATTCATGATAATCCCATAGGATAGATCTCCCTTTTTTTTTGGAATTAACAAACTTATTCAAATAATCATACTAAAGATTGGAAAACATTCATTCAAAAGGGATACTAATTATTTACTCATTGCTATTTCAAAAATCTTTGATAAATACTACACTGATTGGTTAAAAATTCATATATCTAACTTATTGCCTTTTTTATGAAGAGGTCTTACAACAGCAATTTCCAGTTCTCCTAGAAAAATTATCTCGTCAAAGGACCCTGCTCAAACGTTATGGAAAAGTGCTCGTGTGGGAATTGCCTGAATTTGTTATATTGTTTAGAAGAATGTGTCCTGATTAAAGGTAACCATTGTGCTAAAGTCCAATAATCATTAGTTTCGGAGATATTGCAGTCGTATTGCATCCATATTATGGTACTATTTGATACCCTCCGTCTAACTTTCTTCATAGCATTCTTGAAGGTTCCAATCGGCCAGTGCAAAAGTACCACCACACAGGTCTCCAATAGGTTAAATTTTAACAAGAATGTATTTATTCAAGTACTCATTCAATAAAGGAGGGAGAAACCTGTTGTGAATTTTATATAGCTAAATAGTTACGAAATAAATTACCAACTCCAGAAATATTTTCAGATTACCTATATTGAAATATTCAAACCGGGGTTATTGCCTACATGGAGAACAACTTGTATAGCACAATAGCAAAGGTCCCGTGAACAAAACAAATGCAACACTCTTACCCAACACCAATTAAATCTTTATTTTCTAGTATCATTGGCCAATATCTCCGAAACTATTGGTTATTCGACTTTAGCGTAATGGTAACTTTTAACCAGGAAGACTTCCTCTAAACAATTCAGGCAATTCCCACACAGATCTCTTTTCCTTAAGGTTTGAGCAGGGTCTTTCGACCAGGAAGGTCAATACACAACATGTGCACAATTTTTCAATATGTGGTGGGTAGGTACTTCGATTCTTGTGTGCTGCTTTTGTTCTTGATATTTTTTATTTTATCGACTAATTCATATTCTGTAACTGGGCACGAAAACAATGGTTGGAATAGAAGGCTATTGACCTTCAAAACCACTTAATCTCATCACTAATAGAAATTAAAAAATATCTCAACTGAAAGGCACATTTTTTCTATAAATATTTTTCATTTAAGTCAGAAGATTTGCATCTGATAATAATTGTTCCATTCTTCCATGAATTCAAATTTATCATTATTTATTATCCGACAAATACACGTCACATGTCAAATATGAGATACTGATACTGGAGAACACAACTTTTCATAATTTCAAGATTATTAGCAAGAATTATATTTTGTTACCGATTCTCTTTTTCTAAAATGAAACAGAAGTTCAGTTTTGTTTGCCATCCGGTGGTGCCGCCACTTTACGGAACACAATTTGAACAGTTTCCCTGAAAGTTTAATAGATGGCGATCGCAAATTGCATCCAATACTTTTTCCATAGAGATTGACTGACTATGTATCTTTAGACAATGGTAGAATACTGTATTGCAGATTCATTTTCTATATGATCAGATTGTCAAATCGCCTAAATTTTATTTTCTGGTAAAATTAAATAGTGCTGTTTTATTAATTGTTAAAGACCATTACAAAAAAAAATATACGTTTTTGGCTAATAGTTCTCTAAAATAAGGTATTCATACTTTACCAACATGAACAAAATCATTTAGTGATGAAGATAACGAGGATTATTTGAACACTTTTCCAGAGCCGTGATTTCAAGAAATAACGTACAAAATCGTTATATAACTGTAAATAGTACCCCAATTAATAATATTATTTAGTGGAATAACATTCAAATGGGCGAGAGTCGAAACCAAAGGCTGAAGTAGACCCAACCGGAAAACATAAAGTAGGATCGCAGAGTTATATTAATGGTGCAGGAAATTTTAACTTCCTGCCCTTTTCGTGAAATACTGCAATCGCCTTTTATTCTGGCGAAGAAGTTATATGCGCAGTGGCAGTGACAGTGGCAAGGGTATCTTAGTTTGCACTGTACTTTGGTGTTGATATGATATGCACGCCCATGGCCACAACGGAGCACCAATAGAATGAACCGGAGCGTTTGACAAGTTGCGCTGACTTTCGCCAGAATAAAAGGCGAACCAAAGAACTCATGTGGCAACACTGTAACTAACAGAGCTCCACGGGTGTCATTGTTACTAGTTTTCCATTCGTTTTCGTTGAAAGATATATAGATGGAGAAAGAGTAATTAAATTGAGGTTTGGACCAGTTTGGAGTGATTGAAAACTTTTTTCAAAACTAGATGTTTATAATGTTCATATCAATGCATTTGTGAAAAAAAAAATAAGAAAATCAAGTGAAATTGAGTGACTTAGTGGCCAGTTATTGTGTTGCTGGAAAATTAAAAAAGTAAGAGTCTCCAGGATCGTCTATATATAGTGACGTTTCATTGGCCAATTGTTTTAACTTTAAAGGTCCATATTACCCACAGTTGCTTTTTCCGCGCCAAATTTTCGATAGCTGAAGTGATTTTATCATGTTTTGAAGCATCTGTGAAAGTTTCATCAAAATACCAGTTGTCCCCATTTTCGCAACCTTTACCCAAAATTTTCCATAGACTCCGAAAAATTGTTATGGTAGATTTCTGTGGTGTGGTGAATTGATTAAAGTTTTACATCGTTTCGTATTGGAAAATGAGTCTCACTGAGAGTACTTCGACTACTTCGAACACTGTAACAAATAATCATACATCCATCATATTTGGAGGAAGTGGACTGACAGTTAAAAAGTTGGAAGGTGTTGTTAATTATAGTAACTGGAAGTTTCAGATGAAAATGTCAATAATTTTGGATGGTCTTTAGAACTGTGTTTTGAGAACTGATACAGATGCGAATAGAGATCAAAGAGCTCTCTCAAAAATATGCCTAAGTGTGCAGCCCGCATGTATCCAACACGTAAGAGATGCGAATAGTGCTAAAAATGCTTGGGATAGTCTTCAGAAGATTTTTGAAGAATAAGTACTTTTCCGTAGAATAATTTTATTACGCAAATTGCACCGTTCAGATTATGAATGACTCAATATATCGATGATATAACATCTCTTGTACAACAATTAACCGATATTGGTAGAATCATTGATGATGATGAAGTATCCGAACTATCATTGAGTGGTTTACCCCAAGAATATGTTACGTTGGTTTGTAACTTAGAAACTACCTATATGAAAACACCAATTTCTAGTGAGATGGTACGAGCATGTTTACTCCGAAAGAAATATCGCAGAAATCTAGTTTCAAGTGTCTCCAGTGAAGTATCATTCGCCAGCGCAAAGTGTACTACGAAATTATTCGAGAAATCCTCTTTGGTTTGGCATTGTTGCGGTAAAAAGGGTCACATCGAACCTTAGTGTCTCAAACTGAGAAAAGACAAGAAAATTGGGTAAATATTTAGTTACATCACACATGCACTCCGAATATGGGGAAAACACTTTTCTTACGTGTTTTTGCCTCCTGAACACGAATCCGGAAGAAAAACGTAGCGGACTCATACCGTTTCAGAGTTATATAGGTTTTTCAACTGAAACTAACCTCAATTTCAAGCACCGTTTTCTCGCACAAAAATCACTCAACATGCCTCCTTCTTTATACCAGCATAAACAATACACCCTTAATCACTCATTTTCGGCACAACTTTGCACAAAATATCGACGTTTTTATCGAAAAATCATATTTCTTACACTGTTGCATATGAACAATTTTCGTTCATGTGACAGGAGAAGTTTAGTAACTCTGCCTGATTTTTTCATGTTGGCAATAAGTGAAGCACCGCCAAAATTGTTAAAATGGTTAGAAAAAAACAATTGCACACAAATGAAGTAGCAACTTTGCTTACATTTGAATTCGAAAAGTTGGCGGTGCTTCACTTATGCCAACATGAAAAATCAGGCAGAGTTACTAAACTCTCCGTCACATGAACGAAAATTGTTCATATGCAACAGTGTAAAAAATATGATTTTCGATAAAACGTCGATATTTTGTGCAAGTTGTGCCGAAATGAGTGATAAGGGTGTATTGTTTATGCTGGTATAAAGAAGGGATTTGAGTGATTTGTGCGGAAAACGGTGCTAAATTGAGGTAGTTTCAGTTGAAAACCTATATAACTCTGAAACGGTATGATCCGCCGCTTTCTTCCGATTCATTCAGAGGCAAAACAGTAAGAAAGTGTTTTCCCATATCGAGTGCATGTAGTAATAAATATTTACCGAAAATTGAATCGAAACCCCAATTCAAAAAGTCTACTGATGAGATGCTGTTAGTATCTGCTTCAACAACATCATCATACACTGATAAGGATTGGATCATAGATTCAGGTAGTATTTCCCATATATGTGAGCACAAGGAATGGCTAAGTGGTCTTCATGCAATAGAAAAAGATGTTAATGTAGCCAATAACCAAATCATGGTGTTGGAACAGGAAATGTCAAAGTCTATCTAACAGAGAATAATAGCCGAACAATTGTTGATGTGATGTGTGTACCTGATATTGCTACGAATTCACTGTCTGTCAGCAAAATTGCCTAAAAAGGGTTGACTGTCACATTTGACAAAGACAAATGTCGAATTTATAAAAATTGTTCCATAAATGGAAATTCAGTTGCTACAGCCTCAAATATTGAAGAAATATACAAGTTGGATTCTATTTCTACTGAATTAGCATTGCATACTGTAGTAGAATGTGTTCTTGATCAAGATATTGCTGAAGTATCTTCGAAAAAGACATTTGGTTCTGTATCATCGGAGAAATGGAATAGGCGACTTGATCAATTGAGCAAAAGTGGTATGTATGCTCTCAAGAATGAATTGGCTATAGGATTCGATTTCAAAGATCATCAATTAGATCGAATCCAAAATTGTATACCATGCATTGAGGGGAAGCAGCAGGTGAAGTTTTTTCCGAAAGGTGAAGCTAAAAGAGCAATTTCACTATTGGAACTAGTTCATTCTGACATTTGTGGACCAATGTCTAAGAAAACATGGGGTGGAGTACGTTATTTTCTGACATTCACAGATGATTTTTCTCGAAAAAGTTTCGGATATTTGCTCAAAAACAAATATGAGGTATCACAGAATTTCAAAGAATTCAAAGTACTGGTGGAAAATCAAACCAATCTGAATATCAAAAAGCTTAGGACAGACTACGGTGGGAAATATTGCAGCAACGCTTTTGAGGATTATATGAAAAGTTGTGGGATAATTCATGAAACAACTATTCCACATTGTCCTCAACAGAACGGGGTGGCCGAACGGCTAAATAGGACTCTCGTAGAGAAAACTAGAGCCATGTTACAAGATTCTGCATTGAGTGAGCGTTATTGGGGTGAGGCGATTAGGACATCAATTCATTTGAAAAAAAAGATGTCCATCTGCTGCTATTCCTGGATTCACACCTGAACATATTTGGACAGGATCCAAAGTCGACCTCAGCAATTTGCGAGTCTTTGGATCGACGGCTTATTCGTTAATTTCAAGGGCACAAAGAAGTAAATTGGAACCGAAATCTGAACAGTTTCTTATGGTCGGATACTGTGAACAATCGAAAGGATATAGACTTGCTGATCCATCACATCGAGGTAAAGTTATAAAGGCACGGAACGTTATTTTCGTTGAAGGAGCACCTAATGAAAACACCATTGAAGATGAGTGCAACATGAAAACTGTGAATATGCCTTCAAGTGCTAATACAGAAGAAATATGTGTCATGTCTGGAATGGAAGGTATCGATAATGGGTCTTCTGTTCCAAATATACAAGATGATTCAGCTGCAGCAACAGAAGAGGAAGCGGTTACAGATTTGTCGTCTTGGGATCACATTCCAATCGTCGATGAAGAAATTGGTCAATTTGAAAGACCGATGCGAAATACTCGAGGACAACTGCCCAAGAGATTGGAAGATTTTGATTTAACTTTTTTTTTGATACATTCATAAATAGTAATGATCCTCAGTCTTATACCGAAGCGATGTCTGCTGATTATAAGAATGAATGGATGAATGCTATGAAAGAGGAGTCTGAATCTTTGAGAAATAATGAAGTATGAGTATTGGTTGATCGTCCTGTTGATCACGATGTGGTGAAGTGTAAATGGGTCTATAAAGTCAAAAGAGATGCATCTGGTAATTTTGATGAGTTTAAAGCGAGAATAGTAGCCCGTGGATTCAGCCAACAACAGGGAATTGATTTCAATGAGACTTTTTCACCCGTTGTTAGACATTCCACTTTGAGAATGATGTTTGCTTTGGCAAATGAATTGGATATGGATATTGATCATGTCGATATTGCAACTGCATTTCTACATGGCGAGTTGAATGAGAAAATATATATGGAACAACCTCGTGGTTTTATGGATGATAATAATGAAATTGTCTGTTCGCTCAGAAAAACTATTTACGGTTTGAAACAGGCCAGTAGACAATAGAATTACAAAGTGCATGAATTATTGACAACAGCTTGGTATGTGCAATCAAAATGTGGAGCATGTGTATATATAAAGAAAACAGATGAAACTTTGGTAGTGATTGCTCTATATGTTGACGAATTTTTCATTTTCAACAATTCTCAAAAAAAAACAAATATTCTCATTGAACATTTGCAAGCTGAATTTGATATCAAATATGTAGGTGCTGTAACAAGTTGTCTTGGTATGAAAGTTTCTCGAAACCGAAGTAACGGTCAGTTGATTTTGAGTCAGTCAGAGAATACCAAGAATCTCCTGAAAAGTTTCGGTATGAGTCAATCTAAACCTATTTCAACTCCGATGTGTCTGAATACGAAATTGGTAAAACCTAATGAGATAGATATTTCATCTGATGATAAATATCAATTTGGAAGATTGATTGACGGTTTGATGAATTTGAGCGTATGTACAAGTCCTGATACATACATACATAATGATAATCAAAGTGCACATAGAATAATTGAAAATACTCATCATCATAGACGCACCAAACATATCGATGTGCGACATCACTATATTTGTGATTTAGTTCAGAATAAAGTTCTTATTATCAAATATAGGGAAACAAATGATATGGTGGCAGATATATTAACCAAACCACTGTCAAAGGAAAAACATCAGCGTTATAGGGGAACTGTTAGAAGTTATTATACAGTTAGTACTCTCATATCATATAATTATATAACCCTGTATTTATCAATATTTTTGCACTTACTTATGTCAAGTTAATGTCAGGTTTTTATATTCTGGTATTATCTACATTATATTTCCAACTAGACGTGGCCTTGTCTCTACCTTCCTGCACATAATATTAACATAATATACTGAATAAGAAACATCTCAATGCTTTTTTGCCTCTAATTTGTTAATAACAATTACAATTTTTTATGTGCTGTAAAATCATCAAAATATATTTCGATACACGTTATTCCGAATCCAATGCTTTATCAATAATCAACACCATTTTGAACTTGTTGATCAGACTAAACAGCAGCTTTCCCGCGTTTTACAGCTTCGTTGACATAATTTCTCAAATTCAAGTAATATTATCTATCTGCCATAGATCTAGTTTGCAGGTATTTTCGATGAGCTTCATTTTCAGTTTAAATCACAAGCTTCAGATTATATTATATAAGGCATATGTTTCCTATATTTTATATTTCTATTTATGCTGCAGACTGGTGCGTGGATATCGAAAAGCGACAAAAAATGATTGCTAATGAAATCAACTGTTTCGTTGAAATCTTGTAAATAAACAATTTTTCCCCATGGTAAACAGTTTGCAACTATTGCGAAATAATCGAAGTTGAAATTTTTAAAATTTCTGTGATGAAATAAATTAGCACATACCTGTTGCTTCTCAACATCCATGCTACAGACAACCATCATATGATCAGTGATACCAACCATGTCAATTGTATTACAATTTCCTACTTCCACTCCATTGCTAACGCAAATTACAGCTATTAGAGATTCTGAATTCTCAGTTACACGAGTGGGTTCTTCTATAATTTGACACAAATCATAGTTGAAAAGGAAAATATAAAATTTTTTGACATTCGAATCAGTATACCTGACATATTTACGTTAATATCACCGATCAACACATCTAATAGTCTAGTCAACAAATTTTTTAATTCTCAGTTACACGAGTGGGTTCTTCTATAATTTGACAACTTTTTCAGCAGTCTCCGAAAATTATGATCGAGGTGTCATTCGATTCGAAATGACATCTAGATGATTTTGAAGAAAATTAAGTTTCGCTTGCAGAAATTGTAAAGTTATTAACAATTAACTAAAAAAAAGGGGCTTTGGTTTTTGCAAAATATCTCAAACTGATGAAGATTTTCAAATCTGTAAAAGATTCAAAAGAGGAGGAAATTTCCTAAAGACAGGTATCGTATCTCGATTAGTTTATGAATTATAATAATTTTAAGGATGAAAACTAGGTAAGAATGACGAAGTTACAGAGAACTTATATTTAAAAATGAAAAATAATAATAAAAAATAAAAATAAAGATCATGTCTGTTTTTGTGACAGAAAAGAGAATAGAAAAAAAAATATAAGGTAAAAATTTATTTGTTTATAACAAATTGTTTATTGCATAAACAATGGAAAATTAAATATAATGTTTTTTTTTATATTTAAAAGAAAAAAAATGAGGATTTTGAAGAAGAAAAATGGTTCCTTAATATTAATTAGAAGTTGGAGAAAATAATTGTTAATTAACAAATCGTTTTTAAGAATAAAAAATTTTTTATGAAACAACTTTTATTAAATCATTATTTGTAACAAAGATTGGAATTCCATAAAAAACAATTATCTCATAAACAACGCATTTGTTTATAACAATTTTTCAAACAATTAGAGATAAAGATTTTAAAAATTATTTCTATGCAGTTTCTGATAACATAAAAACGGATCGTTAATAATATTTGAAAATAAACATTATTATTCAATGATTAATTTAAGTATTTAATTTTGCAACAACGAAATTATACAAATAAAAAAATGAAAATAGAAAATTTTTCAATTTTTCTAACGGAAATTCATTCTGAAGCCTTTCAAGAATTGCTCCAAGAGAGGAAAAAATCTTAAATTTATAGTTTAACAATTATCACACTTGCAATATTCATGTTCAACAGAAAAAATTATTAATTAACTATTGAATAACTAATTGAAGAATTGTGATAAAATTTTTTCAAGCGGATTATTGTTCATGCATCTGTTCAGCTTAGTCTGAATTTTTCAATTTTTTTAGTATGCTTAAATAATTTTTATTGTTAAAGTGGGCGCGTTGCAAGTTAATGCCGTTATTTTCATCCCTCTGGGAAAATTATAAATATTGATACTACAATTCCGAAATCAAGACTTTTTTTTAGGAAATTTCCTCTTTGAATCTTTGTAAAATCTTCATTAGTTTTGAGATATTTGCAAAATCAAAGCCCTTTTTTAGTTAATTGTTATACTTTACAATTTTTGCAAGCGGAACTATTTTTTCAAAAATCATCTAGATAATCATTCTGAATCGAATGCACCTCGATCATATTTCGAGATCTGCTGAAAAAGTTGTCCAAAAGCACTTGTTGACTAGACTATTTGGTCAACTTTTTCAGCAGTCTCGAAAAATATGAACAATTGTCATTCAATTGGAATATCATGTAGATGTTTTTTGAAAAACTAATTTTCTGCTCGCAAAATTGCAGAAGTTATAAACAATTAATAAAAAAATAGGGGGTTTGGTTTTTTGCAAATATCTCAGAAATTAATTGAGATTTTTTCAAATATAAGCTGAGATTCGAAAAGAGGAGAAAATTTCCTGAAAGAAAGTCCGGAATTGAAGGACCAATATTTATAATTTTCCCAGAGGGATGAAAATACAGCCGAAAACGGCTTGCGCAGGCCACGCCCACTTCGGCCACTCCATCAATAAAAATTATTTAAACATATTAAATATGGAAATTGAGAGATGAAAAAACTCAGGCACTTACTGGATAGATAAATGAACAATAATTCGCCGGCAAACGAATTTTATCGTGATTTTTCAATTAGTTATGCAATAGTTAATTAACAATTTTTTTCTGCTTGAACATGAACATTACAAGTGTGATAATTGTTAAACTATAGATCTGAGAGTTTTTTCCTTCCTTGTAGCTATTCTTGAAAGGCTTCAGAATGGATCCTCGTTGGAAAAATAAAAAATAAAAATATTGTTCAGTTTTTTATTAACAATTTACGTAGTTGCAAAATTAAAAACTTTAATTAATCATTGAAAAATTAAAAATAAAAATTCAAGTATGCATTTTTTTATTATCAAAAGCTGCATGTATTTTTTTTTATTTTTATCTCCTATTGTATGAGAAATTGTTATGAACAAATGCGTTGTTTATGAATAATTGATTTTGTTTTTTGAATCCCAATCTTTGATGCGAATGATTTGAAAAAAAACTTCTTATAAAAAATGTATTGCTCAAAAACGTATTTGTTAATTAACAATTTTTTTTCTACCTCTTATAATCAATATTAAAGAAATTTTTTTTTTAAATCATAATTTATCTTGCTTTATTTAATAAACAATTTGTTATAAACAAATACATTTTTACCTCATTTTTTTTTCTTATTCTACTTGATGTAACAAGAACAACCATAAGTTGTTTTTTTGGTTTTTTTTTATATTGTTTATTGAATTTTATAATTACCGTTCTCCGCAACTCCATCAATCGCACCTGGTTTTTCATCTTTTGAATTATTATAATGCATAAACTGATGGAGAGACGATCAAAGAACAAATTCAGCTTGAAACTAAATTTGTTACCAAATTATTTATTTAAATTTTTGCTGTGGGATCTTACTCTCAAAGTATTATGTTTCTCAAAGAAACGTAACCAAAAAGCACCCCATGCTTTCCGGCCCAGTCGTTGAATATTGAAATTATTTTTTAATTTTTAGTGCGTTAAAAGCGTGTTCTTCGGGATTTTGAATATATATTTTCAATATTTTCGACTTGAATTGAAAAGGATCACATATCAAAATCAGAAAATATATTGTGGGAAAACCTATTTTTCGTGTCTCGCTTTCTTTTGCCTCGCTTGTTCCACAGTAATTCGCTCATTACGAAAAATAGTGATTTTCCCAATTGGTTTCACGAATAACTATTTATTGTTGAAGTGTCCAAAGTGGGCGTGGCTTGCGCAAACCAGAGTAACCATTTTCGGCGGTATTTTCACCCCTCTGGGAAAATTATAAATATTGGTCCTACAGTTTCGCGAGTCGAGACTTTCTTTCAGGAAATATCGTCCTTTTCCTGTTTTTTTTTTAGATTTCGAGAATCTCAATTAGTTTTAGAGATATTTGCAAAAAACCAAATCCCCTTTTTTTCAGTAAATTGTTTATAACTTTCGCAATTTTCGCGAACAGAACTTTATTGTTTTTAAAAATCACCAACGTGCTATTGCGAATCGAATGACACCTTGAAAGAAGTTCACCAGAAAAGCATGTGTTGATGAGACTATAAGTAGATTCGCTCTAAGATTTTACTCGAATCACTGATGCACTCAACAACATTCGATCGGGGTGGCCCATAGATGATTTCCCAATCCCATTCGTTGTTTGCCAACATTCACTTAACCATAACTGTTTTAACCATTTTCTGTGATCGAGGATGAGAATATTCTGAATTCATAGGGACGGAATCAATAGCAAAAGAAATATATCATATACGATATCTATCAACCAATGGGCTATAAATTACGCAAATTTGAAGAGGAGTAATATATTCGAACGATAAATCATCGTAGTTGTGCTTGATGAGATACCATCACTACAAATATTTTATGGAAATTACGATCATCGGTCTATTCATTGAACAGCAGTTGATCGTGACGGTTTATATTGAAACTTCACATATTGAGATGAAAATATGACAGCTTCAAAGATCAAGACTCGACTGATAAGTACTTTCGAGAATTGATGATCCAAAGAAATGTTTGGTGTGTGTTATAAAATCCACTGAACCACTCATACCATGGATTTTTCCATACGAAGGATTCTGCAAACATTCCTTGAACCGGAATTTTTCGGTCAAACCGTATTTTGATAGGAGAAGAAGCTGGAATTGGATATTTTATTGTGTCAACGTCCTCGCAATATCTATATTGTTGTGGAGCTTTCCGAATGTGATATATATTTGCAACCGAGATACGATACACTGCAACTTGCTCATTAATTTTGGAGTTGATGGCTGTTTTGGTGTACTTCTATACATATTTATCCCTGGGAATGTTAGTGTTACTTGGCTGCTGTGAATTTATGGAGCTTTGTTCTGGATCAGAAAGTTTCAGAGATAACGAAAACATTCCCTCCCAGTTTTTGTAGAGAAATTCGTATGAAATGTTTCATTTTCAAGTACTGCGCAATATTTTTTTCAATGGTAGATTTGTTATGTTCCAGTTTTATAGTCTATACATGGGATATGATACTGACTTCACATCCTATTAATGCTTTTGACGGCTACTATAATAGAATTATCTCTATTGGTGTTTTTGTGCCACTGACAGCTATTTTATTCATTATTCAAGGCGCTGTATGAGGACGTGATGGATGAGATAACCGTCTTCATTGAAATTTATTGGGACAAAGGCTAGCGACATATATATTTCATTTCCCAATATAAAATTGCCTTCCATCAATTCAACCAAATATCTCTCACCAAGCATTTTAGTTATCTTCGTGTCGGAATTCATATTGATTTTGGATATTTACTTCCTCCATAACACTAAGTTCCACACCTCTCTTTTTTATGTTAAAGGTATACTTTTTCGTGCAGTGCTGATGACTATAGCACTAGTCTATCTGACGCTTTCCCTTGCTGGTTTTGAGAGTCTGGTGAGTATTTTCAACAATGATTATTCGAAAATATATCATGAAGGGTATATTACGGAATGCAATCATACTATAGAGTATGTTTTTTCTCGTAAAAAAAAAAATTAATGAACTTTAATTTTTTTATGAATTTTAACATATGTCGTATTTTGGAGTTGCCTAAATTGAAGTGTAATAACTTCGTAAGCAATAATATAGACGAACATATTCCTCTTAGAGTCCGAGCTGGCTCATGTGTTCGTAAATACGCCATTTCCATGTTTCTCAATTTTTGCGAATAATTCTTGAAATTTGCACTATTCAAGAGTAGGTACCTATTTCATTTCATTTTATCATCGAGTAATTGTAGCGGTAAGAGAGTTGTTGGTGCGCCTGTTCGAATAGAATGAATGCCAGATAATTATTCTTCACAATTAACAGCGAAATATTAATTGCTCGGATATGCATGTAACATTTTATATGAGGATGTGTCTGGGTTTATTCCATTTCTACAAAAATCCAGGATACCAGATCTTGTCAAATGTCCGCGTCAAGAAACTCAGCAGAATAATATATTTTGCTTTCCAGTGTGTTGATTATGACTTCCACAACCCCGTATACTCATTTAGTAGTTGCACACTTGTAACGAATCCCAAACTGATGTTCAGAAATCAAGTTCCATTTGTAACTTATCAAAAAGTTTTGACAAAATAGATGTAGAGATGTAGATTGTAGATTGGATATGGGGTCGATATGGGTCTTCGGCCTCTCCGTCGTACGTCGGCCTATAAGGTCTTTTGTACATTACCCTTCATCTATTCAAGACCCGAGATTCCGGAGCTCCTTGCGGAGCGTATCAGTTCCTGCTGTCTGAGGACGTTAGTGAAACCCCTTCGAAGAACACAAGCCTTCTGCAAAACAGCGCTTGTCAGTCACAAAGCAGGTCTTCTGCAGTTTCAGCGAAGTTCTCGCAGAAACAGCACAGTTTACTGTCTGACTTATCAATTTTTTTGAGGTGATACCTCAGAGGACAATTTCCAGTGAGCAGTCCCGTTACCAGTTCAAGTCTTTCTTGTCCAATTCGAGAAGCTGTTCAGCATTCTTTGGCGATGGGCTCGAAAGCCTTTCCGCTTGTCTTTGCGCTGAAAACTTGTTTCAGTGGGTTTTGATTTGGTCAGCTTCCCAGCGCCGAATCTCTCCATTGATGTGGGCTTTGGAAGAGACCACAAAAGGGTTCCGGGCCAGAAAATTGAGTGTTTGCGCCTTCCTTGGCAAGGCTGTATGCTTCTTCATTGCCTGTGATTCCCTTGTGACGTGGCACCCACATCAGAGTAACCTGATTGTTCGTAACCAGTTGTTTTAGGGAGAGTTTGCAGTCCTAAGTCAGTCTAGACTCACGAGTGTGTGACTCTAGAGCTTTTAGTGCTGCTTGAGCTGTCTGATGGGATATAATCTCTGCCCCCCTGAAGCTTCTTTCAAGGCATTCTTGGTGATACGCTGGGGATAGTTGGGGAAGTAAAGACCCCACATCTGACCAGCCAAATGATATGCCCGGACTACGGGGTGTTATGAATTAACACACCACACCTATAAAATCAGACTTTTTCGTTAGATTGCGAAAACTAGCAGCGAGAGCATCGACTATCTGAGGATTGTCGAACCGAAACTATGTACCAAGAGCGGCCTACTTGACATGTTGCATTTCTCCCTGTGCTTGGGCGTGAGTTGTTCATCCAGGATTACGTACCGTGTCAGGAGGATTCGAAAAACAATAATTGAAAATAATAATGCACTCATGAAAATGTTAGAATATACATCTATATTCAATAAAAATTGACACAATTATTTCATTCGTTTTATGGACGAATAATATGAGACCATATTCAGGAAAAAACAAATAGAGTTTAGTTATTAGCAGTTAATTTTACATTAGGCTACCAAATCGAAATACATTTACTAAAAACAGTCTTGACATCAATTGCTACAAACGATTGGAAATAATTATCTTTGGAAACTTTTGGGTAACATGAAACTATGGAGAAACGTTTAAAGACACATGTACATTTTAAATGTTTAAATTTGCCAACCATAAATACAGAAAAATACATATGACTTATTAGGTTTCAAACTCATTCACTTGAGTAGGTTTTTAAACGACAATTGGTTATAATTCTTATTATTAGTTTGATTAATCTCGCGACAATTGTTTATTAAATTTTACTCGCACTGTATATCAATATAGCGTGTATGGATATGGTTTTCTAAGAGATCATGAACTGTCGAATTGAGGTTTCTCGTTGGCTTATCCCGGTTCTTCACTTGGAGCGTTCATTACTTGGTTTGACTTGGTTTGAATCTACCTATTCTTAATGGTTTTTGAAGTTCACTACTTGATGATTAAACTTGTACACTTCTCATCGTTATTTCACGATACTGTGATCGAAGGAATTCTTAACCTCACTTTGAGATTACATGTTGTTTGTTTCACTTTTGAACCCCGAATGATTTGATCCGAAAACTCGCGTTCTTTTTATAACCCGTTATCGAATCACGTGAAAGTTGGTCCAGCCGCGGATAACAATTATTATCATCTTCAACAATAATTAATGGCTTTGTTTTGGTCCTACACGCAAGAATAAATACGATGAAGTTTTAATGAGTTAATTTCAATGGGCTATCATCATCGATCAAGTTATAACGTTTTTCGATTGTTATAATTACGTAAAAATTGTTTTATGATATTCCATATTGCGATGCGATGCCAACAATTTGGAAGTTATGATTTTGTTCACTTCTAGATGAGTTACTCATGACCTATGGGTACAAGGGTAATTTCTTTCTAGTAATTCTTGATTGCTTTTACTTATCTTCAAATGATGAAATATTTTTAACGAGCATATGCTTATCAACTTTTTCGTGCGGAGGAATTCTGTTTTCATGATCTCTCCTAGTGAATTGGTTTTTCTCGCTATAAAGTTCATATTGAGGAATATCGTGTGGTTTCTTATGAATGAAAATAGTTCTGTAATTATGGGACATAACATTGGGAGCAAATTTCTCTAGCATGGGTTTTTGCTTGAAAAACTGTTGGGGTTTAGCCTAGGGATTTTAAGAGCCTTAAATAAGGACCCGCTACTCCCACTCCAGCCCTTTCGTCCATTTTGGAAACATCAGTATACCATACTAGTGCATTCCTTTCTAATTGAGGCCCGTTCGTTGTGAATATATGGTGGTTGTTTATAACCACTTCATGATCCACTTCAAAGTCGTGCCTAGCGGGCATAATATCTGATGGCTTGTACTTGAATTCTAGGGGAACATTTTCCAAAATCTTTATATGTCCAATCAGATTTCCGGTCTTCGAATTCAATGCCTGGTGCAGTCTGAAGGCACTTTTGCCACTTTTTCATTACACACAAGTGCAGTGGTGAAAGATTGAGCATTACCTTTAGTGCTGCAGTGGGGCACGTGAATATTGCCCTTGTGATTCCCAGACAGGCTAACCGCTGCACTTCCTGCAGCTTGATTTGTGCTGAGTGCTGTTGGGTTTTTGGCCACCATACTAGTGAGGACCATGGGTTTGATAATCGTTTGATATAACCAGTATATCGTTTTCGGCTTCAAACCCCATGTCATGCCAAAAACTCTGCGGCACGTCCGGGTTGCCACTGTAGCCGAAATAATATTTTCAATATGACTGTTCCATGTTAGTCTCTGGTCGATTATGACGCCCATGTATTCGACTCCATTGGAAAAAGTTAGCTGAGTTCCATTCAGGGTTGGGGCTTTCAGTTCATACTTACGCCTCTTTCTGATTATATTCAGGGCTATCTGTAGAGCATTAATCGTTGATTTACCTGCTTGATAGGCGAACTGTTTTTTATGAAGCGGTCTGTCAAAAAGGATTGTACTTCTTAGATACCAGTCTATAATTTTCCCCAATGTTTTCAGGAGAAATGAGGTGAGACTGATGGGGCGGTAGGACTCTGGTTCGTCTGCTGGACGTCTCCCAGTCTTTGGTATGAACACCACTGCAGCCTCCCTCCAGACATTCGGTATGTGACCGAAACTGAAACTGGCCTTGAACAGCCTTCTCAAGGAGGGCTCTATTATTTCAAAGCCATTTTGTAATAAGGCGGGGAATATTTCGTCCTTTCCGGCCGATTCAAAAGGTTTGAAGCTCTCAATGGCCCATTTGATCTTTTGGATGGTGAAAATTTTCTCCGCTAGGCTCCTGCTGGTTCTGTTGGGGTTGGTGACAGCCCCTTCCAGCTGAGCACTTAGCAGTTCGTCTTCAATGACCTCAGACTCTGGAAAGTGTGTCTGGTTTTCTGCATATCCACCGTTCGGTTTTCTGATCAGATCGATGCTGTTGGTATGTTCTTTAGAAAAAACTTTCCGGAGGCGTTGGGCTGGGGCTAATTTCGTAATCCCCTCCAGAGCTTTCTCGAAGCACAGTGCTTGGTGCTCGTGAGAACCCTCAAAGCACTTTTGTGCTCGCAAGCACTGTGCTCCCGAACACTTTTTTTAATCCCGAAAAGTGCTCCGGGGCACTTTTAGGGATCACTAAGCACTAAGCCTTCCCTTATCTATGGATCTATAAATTTTGTCGAAACATCAGGAACGTGGCCATCGGCACCTTCAAGAACTACTGATCCTTATATTATGCATATTCGAGAGATCAGTGTTGATATAAGCATTGTTCTCAATGTTTGCGTTGCCTTGAGTTTAGTGCGCAGTTTAGGTAAGTTTAAAGAAATAATATTATAATCTCAGAAATCAAACCATCTTTAAAAAACCGGAAGTAACCGCTATGAAGGACGAAGTTACACAAACGGATATTGAGGATGAGCCAGAGCAGCAGCAGATGTGGAAAGATCAATTAATGGACTGATGAATGATGATGACAACTCAACTAACATTGTTTTGATACATATTATCTGTACGCGAATAAACAAACAGAATGACGAAATTAGTAGAAAAAAAATATATTATACTAGCTGACAGACGTTCTGTACAAATTTCTATATTTCCTGCGAAGAATATATTTTTTTCTATGTTTTTCTTTGTGTTGTTCCATCTATGTTATGCTTTTGACTCTGCCCGCTCCCCGTTATCTTGTTTTCCTGTTTTCCCCTCATCTCGTTTTCCCGTCATGCCGTTATCCCGTTTTCCCATTATCACGTTTTCTCGTTAACCTGTTTTTCCGTTATGCTGCTTTGCCATCATACCGTTTTCCTGTTTTCTCATCATCCCAATTTCCCGTTATTCCCATTATCCTAGTTATCTCGTTTTTCCGTTTCATTATATAGTACCTGGACATTTTTTTTGTGAAATCGTATTTTTTCGGACATTCTTATTTAAATAATCTTGAAATATTTGGATAATGTTATAACGCCATCTCTTTCTCTTTCCTGAAAAAACGCGATTTTACACAATAAAACATTTTTTTATAACCTTACCTAACCTACCGATATTCCAGACGTCATAGTTGAATCTGGTGGATTCACCCTTTTTAACGTAACTCACCATAAAAAATGTTTTATTGTGTAGAATCGCGGTTTTTCAGGAAAGTCACCGAACTTCAAAAGCAAATCCTTATCTAAATTCAGAATTTCATCCAAATCGTTGGAGCCGTTACGGGGATGCCGAAATATATATATATATATATATATATATATATATATATATATATATATATATATCTTCTTGTATTCTTGAACCATATATATATATATATATATATATATATATATATATATACATTAGTTCATTTCTCTGTTTTACATTTCTCATTATTTATTACCATAATGTCAAAAGACAAAAAATATTTTTCACTGAACATCGTGTTATCCATTCTCACCTAAGTTGTAAGTATTATCAATTCACCTGATGATAATCTCTCATTTGTAATATTTTTTAATAAATTGTAGTTCCCTGATGATGGAATAAACCAATTCCGAAAGCTTGGACAAACTTACAAGAGTTTTCTTTTTGATATTGCTGCATTCCCCACTATCAACTAGTATATATGCTAACAAGTCAGCAAAGACTACCCTTTCATATATATATATATATATATATATATATATATATATATAAACAGTATCAAATTACAGATAGCGACACAGATTATAGGTGTCGCTATCTGTAATTTGATACTGTTCATATTTCCGTACGTACCGATTGGTAATAACCTACGAGATATCTGATACGAATTTGAAAGAGACCACAAGCCGTCCTGATGATTGGGAAACCATGAAACAGGCTGTAGACGGATGGTGATCTCCTTTGGATTCGTAACAGATTTCTCATATTCTCTATATATATATATATATATATATATATATATATATATATATATATATGTATATATATATATATATATATATATATATATATATATAGATAAAATGGACATAGCCCTCAACGAAAAGTGGTAACCATAGACACGTGTTTCAGGCTTTCAGCCAGTACGGTGAAGAAGTGCAAGGATGAACAACATTCGGTAGTAAACGACAAATCAACGGAGTCAACAAACGGAAACCAGTCGCACCTAACCTAACCCACCGGTATTCCAGACGTCGTGTTTGAATCTGGTGGATTCACCCTTTTCAACCCAACCTACCATAAAAAATGTTTGTTTGTGTGAAATCGCGTTTTTTTAGGGAAGATATAGATGAACTTTGAAAGCAAATCCTTATTTAAACACAAAATTCCATCCAAATCGTTAGAGCCGTTTCCGATATAGCCGGAATATATATCTATATATATATATATATATATATATATATATATATATATATATATATATATTTATATATATATATATATAAAAGAAGAAAACTGTTAACCGTAGACACGTGTTTCGGGCTTTTGGCCGTCATCAGACCGGTGAAGAAGTGCAAGGATGAACAACAATCGGTTGACAAATCAACGGAGTCGACAAATAGAAACCAGCCGCACATTTAACAGTCCCCTCGATATTCCTTCCTTTCATCTACATATATTTATATTTATATATTTGCTGACTAGTTAGGTACAAAACTCGGGATATTGGGGTAAGCAGCAATAAAAAAGTAAACTCTTTAAGGTTCGGAAATGTTTATTTCCATCATCAGGGAAAATACTATAGAAGAAGAAACCAACAGTAATACATGTTCAAGTGCGAAACATTATGCTACTTAACAACTTTGTTGAGGTTGGATTCAATGATGTTGAACATATTCATCTAACATAGTGATACACGTTTTTTCTTTGGAATCATTATTGAAATCAACCCAAACAAAGTTGTAAGTAGCATAATGTTCCGCCCTTGAGAATGTATTACTGTTGGTTTTTTCGTCTATTGTAGTTTTTCTGATGATGGTAATTAACATTTCGAAAAGCTTGGATAAACCTTCAAGAGTTTACTTCTTCATTGCGGCTTACCTCAATATCCCTAGTTTACTTCTTCATATGGGCTATAAATATATATATATATATATATATATATATTTATATATATTTATATATATATATATATATATATATATATATATTTATATATATATATATATAATATTTATATATATATATATATATTTATATATATATATATATATATATATATATATATATATATATATATATATATATATAGACACGTATGTTTATATTATATATTCCTGAGAACTCGCTTGAATCGTGTTATGGTCTTCAAAAATCCTAAAGAAAAAAGCACTTTGAATTTTTCCCGAATCCAATAACTTTTCTAAACAATCTTTCATTTCCTAAAAACCTTATTCGAACTATTAGAACAACAGAATATGTTTTGTTCGTGTTTGAAAGTAAAATGAAAAAACATTTTGTGTTGACACGCCCGGGGATTGATCCCGGGCCCTTGGAGTTACAGAGCACACGCCCTAGCCATTGAACTACTCGGATCTTTACTAAGAGCTTAGCTGATATTCTTTTGTTGGCCGAATTTTCCTTATATTCCCGAGTTTTCAATTTCCAGGCAACTTTCCTCATTTTCTTCCTTAAACACCATCGTTGGGCCATTACGAACATGGAAAAAAAGCCAAATCGGTCCAGCTGTTCTCACGTATTGCGCTTACAAAGACATTTTTATTATACAAGGTGTTTCAAAATTCAGTATCAAGATTTCAGGGGCGTAGTTTTCAGGTCAAAATAAGACTTTTTTTTCCAAAAATATGTGTCAGCAGCTTTGTTACCGATCTACAGAGCGTAATTTCAGGTTTTCCTATTTTTTTCTTCATAGCTCTTTGAGTTTCTGCGATATCAAGATCTAATTTGAAATATAGGTTACGTTTCAGGGTTCACATCGTCCAGTATACCGAGTGATTGTAAGAATTCACAGGGAGTTCTTTTATCAGGCGTCGAACCCTTTTTTGCCCCACAAACTTTCAGTGGTGTGCCGCTGGTGGATTTTAACATATGAAATACATTTTTTGTTCTGTTAATGAATTTCTTGTATTCTGTAATTTTTACGCATCTGCGACCGATATAAAAAAAAAGTAATTTTCTGTAATTCGCTAGAATTAATGAGATTTTTCAACGAAACAATGAAAAATAGAATAAGTGGGCTTGGACTGCTATTTTTATTTTGACGTTTAGGTTTGTTTTGAAGCATGTGACATCATTTGAAAGTTTGTGGATGTCTCATCGTGTATGTGTTTAACATCAAAATGGAAAATGAACCATATTCATTTGAACATCTGGCTGACATCCATTTTGTTTATGGTCTGGCTAATGATAACGGACTTCTAGCTCAGAGGTTGTATGCGCTAAGATTCCCTTATCGCCGGCTTCCCAACTATAGAACTTTTATAAATTCCCATCAGCACCTTCGGGAATACGGCAGATTTCAGACTCCCAGGCATGATGCTGGCAGACCACGACAAGCACGCAACCCAGTAAGAAATGAAGAGATTTTAAATGTGATCGACGGAAATCCTGGTATGAGTACTCGACAAATAGCACGGGATTTGGATGTGTCCCATTCAACTGGCTGAGGGGTTTCACCCGAATACATGCTATACCCATATCATACCCAGCGCGTCCAAGGTTTGCTTCCGCGAGATTCTACACGGCGCTTGCAGTTCTCCCGATGGATATTGTGCAATTGTACTACTGTATCCTGCATTTTATCTCGTATCCTTTTTACGGACGGAGCTCACTTTACACGCGATGGAGTAGTGAATTATCACAACGTTCATATTTGGGCACTAGAAAATCCACACATGATCCGGCAATCTCGACAACAGGAACAGTTCAGTGTGCACATATGGCAGGAATAGTAGGAGATACTTCAATTGGTCCTTTTATTTTACCGCGAATTTTAAATGTTGAAACATATTTAAACTTCTCACAGAAAGAATTAGTGGAGGACGTTCCTTCACAAGTTCGTCAACAAAAATTTAGAATTACAGATTGAGAGATATATCATTTATGAATAGGGTGGAGAGCATTGGTCCAGAATGTGATCCCCGTGGTGCACCTAAGGATACCTTAATCACTTTTGAGATACATCCAGCCACTTCAACACATTGTGTTCTTCCATTCAGAAAGCTATTGAAGCAATTGAGCAACAGGTCATCGAATCCAAGAGACATTTGCTGAGATGCTAAGATATCATGGTTGACTCTATCAAAGGCCTTCGAGAAGACTGTGTAAATAGAGTCAACCTAAGATTTATTCTCGAATTTTGAAAGAATATAGTTTAGATACAGTAAAAGGTTGGTATTAGTTGATCTGCCTTGCATAAAGCCGTGCTGTTGGTCATTAATAATATTTTTACTCGACCAGTATACGTCTTTACTTATAAAATAGTCCAATTTCTTGGGAATTTTAAATTATATACAGATAGCTCTGTACGATGGAGCCCCCCCGCTTTCCGCATCATCGTCCGCGATTATGTAGATACAGTGTTTCCCAATCGTGGATTGGCAGAGCAGGTCCAATTGCTCAGCCCCCACGGTCCCCAGATTGCAACCCGCTGGACTTTTTTTATAGGGAGTTGTGAAAGGCCTAGTTTATGGTGCAGAACCAGTGCCTTCCATCGAAGTTTTTACTGAACGAATTATGGATGCCTTCCACACCGTAAGAAACACTCCCGGAATTTAAGAACGCATACGGCAGTCTATGAGAAGAAGAGTGGAAGGTTGTATCGCAGAAGAAGGAGGAGGGCATTTCCAGCACCTTTAATAAAGAGTCAAGGTTCGTTAGGTTTCGTATCTTTAAGGAAACTTGTAATTTAGATCACAAACCGAATAAGTAGCACTTTTTGTTTTCATTGTGATAATAGGTTCCCTTTGTTGAAAATTGTACTCAAATATAGTGAATTACAAAAAATGATTTAACTTTTTTCTCGATAACTGTCGCAGATACGTAAAACTTACATGAGACGAAAAAATTCATAAACAAAACAAAAAATGCATTGCATATGTTAAAATCCACTAGCGGCGCACTACAAAAAAGTTCATGGGGCGAAAAAGGCTTGTCCCCTGAAAAAATATCTCCCTGTAGATTCTTACAATCACTTGACAAACCGGATGATGTAAACCCTAAAACATAACCTATGTTTTAAATTTGATCTCAATTTCACAAAAACTGGAAGCTAAACAAAAAAAAATTAAAAATCTTGAAATTTAATGTTCTGTAGATCGGTAACGAAGCATTTGCGGACACATGTTCATAGACACATGTTTTGACCTCAAAAATCCGCCCCTGAAATATTGATACTGAATTTTGGAACACCCTGTATAGATGTGATAGTAGCCATTGGGCCATAAATAACGCTAATTGTAAAGATGAATGATATATTCAAACGATGAATCACCGTAGTTGTGCTTGATAAGATACCATTACCATAAATGTTTCATGGAAATTATGATCACCTGTCTATTCTTTGAACAGCAGTTGATCGTGACGGTTTACATTGAAACGTTACATAAAATCTAGAGATATGAATCATGACAGCTTCAATTATCAATACACGACTGATGGGATACTTCGAAAGTTGGTTCAGGATTGATGAACCAAAGAAATGTTTGGTGTGTGTTATAAAATCCACCGAACCACTCATACTATGGATTTTTCCATACGAAGGATTCTGCAAACATTCCGAAAACCGGAATTTTTCGGTCAAACCGTATTTTGATAGGAGGAGAAGCTGGGATAGGATATGTTATTGTGTAAATGCCCTTGCCATATCCATGTTGTTGTGGAACTATCTCAATGTGATATATATATATATATATTTGGAACCGAGATAGGATATACTGCATCTCACTCATTGCATTTGGAGTTGAATGCTGTTTTGGTGTACTTCTATACATTTTTATCTCCGGGAATGGTAGATGCCACTTGGCAGCTGTGACTTTATGGTGCTATGTTTTGGAGCGGAAAGTTTCAGAGGGAACGAAATCATTTCCTCCGAGTTTCTGTATGAAATGTTTGATTTTCAAGTACTCCGCTATATTTTTTTCAATAGTAGATTTGTTGTTTGCCTGTTTTGTAGTTCATCATACGAGAAATATTACCGACTTCACATCCCCATTGATGCTCTTGACGGCTACTATATTGGAAGTATCTCCATTTGGTGTTTTTGTACCACTGATTGCTATATTCATTGAACTCTTTAAGGGGCTGTATGCGGACGAGATGGATGAGATTACACTTCTTCCATTGAAACTTTGCTTGCGACAAAGGCTCAAGCGACATATATATTTCATTTCCCAATATGAAACTGCCTTCGATCAATTCAACCAATATCTCTCTCCAAGCATTTCAGTTATTTTCGTGGGGGAATCTCTATTGATTTTGGACATTCACTTGTCCATAACACTGAGTTCAACACCTCTTCATCATCATGTTAAAACTATACAGCTTCGTGCAGTGCTGATGATTATAGCAGAATTCTACCTGTTGCTTTCCCTTGCTGATTTCGATCATGAAAACTAGCTAGATATGAATGTTTTCTCTCGTGAGAAAGATCCCCATAAAAATTCGACAAGCCTTATTCGAAGTGTAATAACTTCTTAACTCTTCAACTATACTGAGCAGTGAACATGGGACATACTTCGTCGAGAAGTATATCGTTAGAAATAATATGGATGAACATATTACCCCAAGGCTACTCAGTCCAAGCTGGCTCATGTATTCGGAAAATGCTTCATTTCCATATCCTGAAATTTTTGCAAATAACTCTTGAAATATGCACTATCTGGAAAATTCAGGAGTACCTTGTAACAGCTGAGGTCTGATTCGTTCATTGTATAAAGCAGTGCCTATGAGCTGTTCAAATTGATGAAGAGAGTCGGAGATATGGTTATCTGTCAGTAAAAGTCGGTTGGATTCTCAACAAGTCGTAAATTGGAAGATGTAAAGATAGTTCGAGCGGCAGGTTAATTTTTCTGAAAATGCCCAGAAAAAAACAAGTAGAATCAACATATAGAATATATACTGATTTCTGAAGTATTTGTTGGCTCTATAAACACCGATTGAGGTACATTGTGGTTCTAGTACTTCGAAACTAATTTCAAGTTTTGCCGTCAGTTTTTCATCAATACTCGCGAAGTGTTCATCGAGAGCTTCTATTCGTTGATTGTTTTTTTTTATTTGGGCGCCACACAGGTTGAAAATGATTAAGAGAGTGCATATTTGTCAGCAATGGAACCAAATACTAATTTCTAGATTGTTAACTAAAATCATATGAAATGTGGAACGTGAAAAATATCATTTTCCCAATGAAATTATCACTCGACAGTTTCCACAACAGGTGTGGAATGAAAATTGAAAATCAAATTATACAGTGCGGCTTTTTATAGTCCCCCCCTGTTAACTTTTGAACGGTTCGACGTAGAACAATGAAAAAAAAAGGTATTGTATGATATCACCGATATTACTTTTTGAATTGAAAGACATTGTATTTGTCCGATAGGTGGCGCGGGGGGCACATCAACTTCAAAATTTTAAATATCATGGGGGTTCATGTGGCACATCGTTGAAAATATAATTCAATTTTCTTTCCATACATCAAGTTTTTTTTCATTTCGTTGATATGTGACTCTGCGGCTTTTTAGGCCTCCTCCCTTATAACTGTTGAATAGTTCAACGTAGAACAATGGAATAAAAATTATTGGATGATATCACCGATACTACTTTCAAGTAAGATAGATGGCGCGGGGGGGGGGCACATCAACTTCATAATTTTAAAAAGCATGGGGGGACATGTGGCACATCGGTGAAAAGATATTTCAATTTTCATTCCAACCATCTAATTGTTTTAATCATCTCGTTGATTTGTTTTTCCACAATGTGAATTCGAAATGTCAAGCATTAGTGCGGCTTTTAATATCCCCCCCCCCCCCCTGTTAACTTTTGAATGGTTTGACGTAGAACAATGAAAAAAAAAGGTATTGAATGATATCACCGTTGCAACTTTGGGAAATCAAAGGAATCGTAATTGCCGATAGATGGCGCGGGGGGGAATCAACTTGAAAATTTCAAATATCATGGAGGGTTATGTGCCTCATCGTTGAAAAGACAATTCAATTTGCTTTCCAACCATCTGTTTTTTATTTCGTTCATACATTTTTTCACAATATGCATTTGAAATGTCAAATATAACAAAAAACACAACTGTTATGTAGGATATTCATTTATTGAGTATAACAAGCAGAACTGTTGTGAATTAAGGAATCAGGTGTTCGAAATGTCTGCCTTATGCTTCTCGACAATAAAATATTCGATTCTTCCCGAACATTATATAACATATCTGCAGATATACCAGCACACACCCGTGTTATTCGTTGTTTCAGTTCTTCCAAAGAGTCGGATCGTAGTTCATATACTTTTGATTTGATGTAACCCCACAGAGAGAAGTCATAAGGTGTGAGGTCTGGTAATCATGCCGGCCATTCGATTGGTCCAGGATGTCCAATGCATCTCATAGGGTATTTTACATCCAGATACTCTCGAACTTGACGTTGAAAGTGAGGAGGGGCCTCGTCTTGCTGGAAAGTAATGTGTTCCTGGAATTCGTTCGCATTTTCTTCTAGTATTTGGAATATGGGTGGATCGATCGTTTCTTGTAGCATCTCCAGGTATAAATTACCGTGCAAGTTTTCTTCCAGAAATAGAGTACCTACAATATAGTTTCACAGAATTCCTGCCCACACATTCAGTTCATGTGGGAACTGTGTGTGACCTTCTCGAAAGATATGGAGGTTTGTGTCACTCCAGTACCGCGCATTCTGTATATTCACGTTTTCGTTCAGAAAAACAGTACTTTCATCTGAAAAACAAATTTTCTTAATGTAATTGCGGTTTCCAGCTATCTTTTCGATCATACTTTCACAGAATTCCATCCTTCGGTCTGGGTCATCTTATGTGAGTTGGTGTAACATAACCAACCTGTATGGATGGAATTTGTGTTTCTTCAAATATTTTTTAACTGTCGATGTTCATACGTCAATCGTATTTGCTACAAGTGAGGTACTTTGTTGAGGATTAACCACCATTTCGGCAATTACCGAAACTTCCGTCCCCTCCAAAATCGATTTTCGGCCAGCTCCACTGGCCCTATGAACATTTTTCAACCAGTTTCCTCAAATACTTTCGAGTTATTGGATGATCAGATAATTTTTCATTGCAAAATATCCCTGCTGCATGGTAGTTTCCATGGGCATTACCAAAAATGTAGATTGCTTCAGTTTTCTCTTCGATAGGACCATAATAATGTTTTTAATTCAGAATTGAACTAGTAGAAGTAGAATGAAACTGATTTGTTAGAAAATATCAACAGGATGTTCATAAAATCGGATGTGGAATCCTCTGTGACCGAGAGATAAACTCAAGCTATCTTCTTTTTAGAAGATTTATCAGATGTACTTCAATGTGTCCAGCGTGACTTTAGCCGGGGAAGTAGTTGTTTCCTGTTTTACATTCACATAAAATATCGTGGATTTTTCAATTTACAGAAAAATATTTCTATTCAATATTCAATAAAGAATGTTTTCCTTTTAGAATGGAACTCTTCTTTGAATATAAATGCGATAATATAAAGAGCAAGTAATGATATAATCATTGCTACATTAGAAATTCTCATGAAAAGGCTTTGAAAGACTATTGTATAGCGAAACTCGTTTCGTGGTTTTGTAAACCCAGTTTATGAAAATCATTCAGTGAATTGTTTACTTCAATGTGGATTTTCCTCAACTAACGGCCGCAAAAAATGGATTTCTGTAGATGAGTCTTTCTCTATTTACCGTATTCAGTGTTACTCATCGCGATTGTGATTTCGTAGAACAACCATAGTTGAACCTATAATTGAATTACCTCCTCAACGGTGTGGAACTCGACGTCTATGCCTTTCGAAATTTTCAAGTTGTTATGCCCCCCGCACCCTCTCTCGAGTAATTGTGGTGTTTCGTCTCTCAGAAAGAAGATTCGGTAATACCAAAATATTTATTGTCCCAATGTTACATATGAAACCGTTCAAAAGTTATCGAGATAAGGGTACCATTCATATCCGCACTTCTGCTCCACATTTCAAATGCACATTGTGGAGAAACGATTCAACGAAATGATAAAAACAATGAAATGATTGGAAAGAGAATTGAACTATCTTTTCAACGATGTGCCCCATGACCCCCATGCTATTTGAAATTTTGAAGTTGATGTGCCCCCCCGTCATCTATCATGCAATCAAAATTTCTTCAATTTCAAAATGAGAATCATATAATACCTTTTTTTTCATTGTTCTACGTCGAACCGTTCAAAAGATAACAGGGGGGCGGAGACTATAAAAAGCCGCACTGTATATATGTGATAGTAGCCAATGGGCCATAAAGAACGCTAAATCGGAAAGATGAATGATATATTACAACGAATCACCGTAGTTGTGCTTGATGAGATACAATTACCATGAATGTTCCATGGAAATTATCATCACCTGTCTATTCATTGAACAGCAGTTGAACGTAACGGTTTATATGGAAACGTTACATGAAATCTAGAGATATACAACATGACAGCTTCAATTATCAAGACACGACTGATGGAGTACTTCGAAAGTTGGTCTAGAATTGATGAATCAAAGAAATGTTTGGTGTGTGTTATAAAATCCACCGAACCACTCATACCATGGATTTTTCCATACGAAGGATTCTGCGAACATTCCGAAAACCGGAATTTTTCGGTCAAACCGTATTTTGATAGAAGGAGGAGCTGGGATTGGATATTTTATTGTGTCAATGTCCTCGCCATATCCATTTTGTTGTGGAACTTCCTCAATTTGATATATATTTGCAACCGAGATACGATATACTGCATCTTGCTCATTGCATTTGGAGTCGAAAGCTGTTGTGGTGTACTTCTATACATTTTTTCCGGGAATGGTAGATGCTACTTGGCAGCTGTGAATCTATGGTGCTATGTTCTGGAGCGGAAAGTTTCAGAGGGAACGAAATCATTTCCTCCGAGTTTCTGTAGGGGAATTCGTATGAAATGTTTGATTTTCAAGTACTCCGCTATATTTTTCTCAATAATGGATTTGTTGTGTTCCTGTTTCATAGTATATCACACGAGAAATGATACCGACTCCACATCCTTACTAATACTCTTGACGGCTACTATATTGGAATTATCTCTTCTAGGTGTTTTTGTACCACTGATTGCTATACTCATTCATCTCTTCAAGGGGATGTATGCGGACGTGATGGATGAGATTACACTTCTTCCATTGAGACTTTTCTTGGGACAAAAGCTCAAGCGACACATATATTTCATTTTCCAATATAAAACTGCGTTCGATCAATTCAACCAATATCTCTTACCAGGTATTTTAGTTATTTTCGCGGGGGAATCTGTATTGATTTTGGACATTTACTTGTCCATAACACTGAGTTCAACACCTTTCAATTTTTATGTTCAAACTATACAGCTTCGTGCAGTGGTGATGATTATAGCAGTACTTTACCTGATGCTTTCCCTTGCTGATTTCGAAAATCTGGTGAGTATTTTCAATTATAATTTTTCGACAATATATCATGATGGTTGTACTACGAAATGTCATCATAAAAACTAGTTAGATATAAAAAAATTCTCTCGTGAAAAAGATCCCTATAAAAATTCGACAAAATCACATGTTTGAATGTATTTCGGAGTTGCCTTATTCGAAGTGTAATAACTTCTAAACTCTTCAACTATACTGAGCAACGAACATGGGACATCCTTTGACGAGAAGTATATCGTTAGAAATAATATAGATGAACATATTACCCCTGGGTTACTCAGTCCAAGCTGGCTCATGTGTTCGGAAAATGCTTCATTTCCATATTTTGCAATTTTTGCGAATAACTGTTGAATATGCATCTGGAAAATTCAGGAGTACCTTGTAACAGCTGGAGTCTGATTTGTTTATTCTATAAAATAGTTCCTATGAGTTGTTCAAATTGAGGAGAGAAGTCAGGGATATGGTTATCTGTCAGTAAAAGTCGGGTGGATTCTCAACAAGTCGAAATTGGAAGATGTAAAGATAGTTCGAGCGGCAGGTTGATTTTGCTGAAAATACCCAAAAAAAACAAGTAGAATCAACATGTGCTACTCAGTGTGAAATAAGTCCGTATGACATATACAGTATATACTGATTTCTGAAGTATTTGTTGGCCCTATGAACACCGGTTGAGAGTAGCTTCATTATGGTTCTAGTACCTCGAAATTAATTTCAAGTTTTGCCGTCAATTTTTCATCCATACTCGCGAAGTGTTCATCGAGAACTTCTGTCATTTCACCACGTTTATATTAGCTTGCTTTCGTATCTGTCTTATAACCTACCTTTTTCGAAAAGCCAAAAGGTGCAGGCACAGCGGACGGAAACTGTAAGCCGATGAGCACTATGTGTTCGTTGATTGTTTTTTTTTTATTTGGGCGCCACACAGCTTGAAAATAATTGAGAGAGTGAATATTTGGCAGCTGTGAAACCAAATACTAATTTCTAGAATGTTTACTAAAATCATATGAAATTTGGAATGTGAAAAATCTTATTTTCCTAAAAAAATTATCACTTGACAGTTTCTACAACAGGTGTGAAAATGGCGAATCAAATTATACAGTGCGGCTTTTTATAATCCCCCCTCTGTTAACTTTTGAACGGTTCGACGTAGAACAATGAAAAAAAAAGGTAAGTAAGTAAAATAAGTAAGTAAATTTGTTCAATTCAGGTATAAAACAGATATAGATTCAATTCTAACATAAGAGGGAAAAAAAAGATTACATAGTCCTAGGAGAACAAAGTTTGAATGTTACGGCTACACTAAGCAAGCTTGTATTGTAGCCCCCAAACAAAAATAGTGATTCTAATCCTATATAACCAGACATATTAATATTGCAGGGTGAAGAAGGGAAGAGATAGAGAGAAGAAGTGAGAGAGAGAGAGAGAGAGAGAGAAGAGAGAGAGAGAGAGAGATCTGTTTGTGATGCGCTCTGGAAGGCACCTCTAATAATGGTTATTCCTTATTCGAGTATCAGTAGAAGCATATCATAATTAATATCAACAAATTTTTTCAACTCTCTCTTGAATTTGAGTTTGTTTCTCATGCCTTTCAATGATTCAGGTAGAGTATTGTAAAGTTTTGGTCCAAGATAAGTCTGCAGCGTGGAACATTCATCGTCTTAACTGAACTGGTACGAGTATTGAATGCATGCTGTACAAATGTAATTGAAGAATTAGTAGTCCATAGTAAACTCTGAAAAATGTAACGTTTCCTAACTCCGAATATTCCAGTTTCATCATACAACGACTTAGTAGAATACCTCCGATCTTTTTTCATCATAACTCTAATTAATGAATTCTGAATCACTTTTAAGTTAACTAGCGATGTCTTGAAGGTACCGCCCCATACTAGAATACAATAACGTATTATGGAGTTAGCCAAGGCATCATACAATATCAGTATCATTTTCCTGTTCATTATATTTCTAAGCTGATAAAACTTATAAATTAATTTACGTAGTCTAGTTACTGTATAATCAATGTGTTCATACCACCGAAGAGATTGGTCCACTATTACTCCTAGGTATTTTATTGTGTCCGTTTCATATATAGGAGTACAGCTACAATTGTGAACATTCGCACAAGATGTTTTGTGGATTTTTATCATGTTTCTTGTCGGTTGGTCTCTAGTAGTTGGAGTAGTTGGAGGTATTGTATGATATCACCGATATTACTTTTTGAATTGAAAGACATTGTATTTGTCCGATAGGTGGCGCTGGGGGCACATCAACTTCATTTCGTTGATACGCGACTCTGCGGCTTTTAAGGCCTCCTCCCTTATAACTGTTGAACAGATCAACGTAGAACAATGGAATAAAAATTATTGTATGATATCACCGATACTACTTTCAAGTAAGATAGATGGCGCGGGGTGGCACATCAACTTCATAATTTAAAAAAGCATGGGGGGACATGTGGCACATCGGTGAAAAGATATTTCAATTTTCATTCCAACCATATAATTGTTTTAATCATCTCGTTGATTTGTTTTTTCACAATGTGCATTCGAAATGTCAAGCATTAGTGCTTTCAATATCCCCCCTCCCTGTTAACCTTTGAATGGTTTGACGTAGAACAATGAAAAAAAAAGGTATTGAATGATATCACCGTTGCTACTTTGGGAAATCAAAGGAATCGTAAGGAATGGGTTGGCGAAACAAGTTTTAGAACATATTATTTAACAAAACTTGATAGATGCGGGGGGGGGGTGGGGGCACATCAACTTCAAACTTTTAAAAAGCATGGGGGGTTGTGTGGCACATCATTGAAAAGATAATTCAATTCTCTTTCCAAACATCAATTTTTTTTTCATTTCATTGATATGTGACTTTGCGGCTTTTTATGCCCCCACCTTGAAACTTTCGAACGGTTCGACGCAGAACAACGGAAAAAAAGGTATTGTATGATATCACCGATAATACTTTTTTGGATAAAAGACATTGTGATTGCCCGATAGATGGCGCGGGGGGCACATCAACTTAAAAAAATCAAAAAGCATGGGGGTCATGTGGCACACTGTTAACAAGATATTTCAATATTATTCCCAACCAACTAATTGTTTTTATCATTTCGTTGATTCGTTTTTTCACAAAGTGCATTTGAAATGTCAATCATAAGTGCGCTTCCCTCTTAACTTTTGTATGGCTGGACGTAGAACAATGAAAAAAAAAGGCATTGAATGCTATCACCGATGCTACTTTTGGAAATCAAAGACATCGTGATTGCCAAAAGATGGCGCGGTAGCGAATCAACTTGAAAATGTCAAATATCATGGGGGTTATGTGGCTCGTCGTTGAAAAGACAATTCAATTTTCCTTCCAACCTTTTTTTTTATTTCCTTCATATGTTTCTTCTCGATATGCATTTAAAATAACAAGTATAACAAAAATCACAACTGTTATGTGGGATTTTTATTTATTGAGAATAAGAAGGAAAACTGTTGTGAATTGGGGAATAAGGTGTTCGAAATGTCCGCCTTATGCTTCTTGACAATAAAATATTCGATTAGAAAATTCATCACGAACATTATGTAACATATCTGCAGATATACCAGCACACACCCGTGTTATTCGTTGTTTCAGTTCTTCCAAAGAGTTGGATTGTAGTTCATATACTTTTGATTCAATGTGACCCCACAGAAAGAAGTAACAAAGTGTGAGGTCTGGTGATCGTGCCGGCCAATCAATTGGTCCACGACGTCCAATCCATCTCATAGGGTATCTTACATCCAGATACTCTCGAACTTGACGTTGGAAGTGAGGAGGGGCCCCGTCTTGCTGAAAAGTAATGTGTTCCTCTTATTCGTTATCATGTTCTTCCAGTATTTTGTAGCATCTCCAGGTATAAATTACCGTTCAAGTTTCCTTCCAGAAGTAAAGGAGCTACAATATGGTTTCCCAGAATTTCTGCCCACACATTCAGTTTCTGTCGGAACTGTGTCTGACCTTCTTGAAAGATATGGGGGTTTGTGTCACTCCAGTACCGCCATTCGGTGTATTCACGTTTCCTTAAGGGGAAAAAGTACTTTCATCTGAAAAACACATATTTTTAATGTAATTGCGGTTCCCAGCTATCTTTTCCATCATAATTCCACAGAATTCCATCTTTCGGTCTGGGTCATGTTCTGTGAGTTGGTATAACATTACCAACTTGTATGGATGGTATTTGTGTTTCTTCAAATATTTGTTTACTGTCGAAGTTGATACGTTAATCGTATTTGCTACAAGTGAGGTACTTTGCTGAGGATTAACCTCCATTTAGGCAATCACCGGAACTTTCTTCTCCTATAAAATTGATTTCCGGCCAGCTCCACTGACCCTATGAACAGTGCCAGTTCTGTTGAATTTTTCAACCAGTTCCCTCAAATACTTCCCAGTTATTGGATGATCAGGGAATTTTTCATTAAAAAATATCTCTGCTGCACGGTAGTTCCCACGGGCATCACCAAAAATGTAGATTGCTCCAGTTTTCTTTCCGATAGAACGTACACGAACCATGATAATGTTTCAAATTCGAGATGATACTAGTAGAAGTAGAATGGAACTCTTCTTCGAATACAAATGCGATAATATAAAGAGCAGGTAAATAATGATATAATCATTAATACATCAGAAATTCGTGAACATCGACAAAATAATCCAATTTCATAATGGGCATTTGTAGGTTACTGCTTGATTATCAGTTTCCTGAATCCGATAAATGATTCCCCCCCATAATTATGGTCATCAAAAATAAATGGGTTGGGTATTATTTGGGTATAATCTCTTGAAAAGGCTATAAAAGGCTATTGTATAGCTAAACACGTTCCGTGGTTTTGTAAACCCAGTTTAGTGAAAAGCATTCAGTGAATTGTTCACTTCAATGTGGATTTCCTTCAACTAACGGCCGCATCAATTGAAAAAATTGGATTTCTGAATGTATTTCTACCTAATTGAGATTTGGAACGAATTCGAAAATGAAAAATCATTTAAGTAAATCTTTCTTTTTTGACCGTTTTCAGTGTTACTCATCGCATTTGTGATTTGGTAGAACAACCATGGTTGAAATTATAATCAAATTACCTTCCCAACGGTGGGCAACGCGACCTCTAAGCCTTTCGAAATTTTCAAGTTGTTATGCCCCAAGCGCCCTCTCTTTCGAGTAATTGTAATGTTCCTTCTCTCAGAAAGTATTATCGGTAATACCATTCCAAATATTTGTTATCCCAAAGTTTCATATGAAACCGGTCAAAAGTTATCGAGATAAGGGTACCATTATTATTATCATATCTCTATTTTATATTATTATATCGTATTTGTTTGTGAATTTTTATAAATCTTCAATTTAGTCTATGAGCACTAGCTGTCATTACTGTTAGAAAATGGACAATTATGTGAGGGATTATGAAATAACTGAAATGAAAACAGTCGAATTAAATTCCATAGCACAATGCGATGATATTCTAGAAAGGAGTAACTGTGATACATTGAGGATATTCCATAACAATATAAGTAGTCTTGCAAAAAACTTTGATGAACTACAGGTAATATTGCAAGGGTTCAGGATTGAGTTTGATATAATTGTACTTACGGAAACGTGGAAAATTTATGACACTGATATTTTCTCTTTGAATGGTTATGATTTGGTATATTCTGATGGCAACCTGAACAAGTGTGATGGAGTTATTATATATATATATATATATATATATATATATATATATATATATAAAACTGTTGTTAGGAAAGGAAATTGTTATATTAAATGACGTAACAGCATTAAAAGCTAATATCAAAAAAATGGCAAATGTTTTGGACTCTTAGTAATACATAGGTCACCTTCTACTTGTCCATTGAGCTTCAATTCAGTATTGAATGAATACCTGAAAAATAATAAGGACACTAATTAAACAATCAACTTTATAATAGGGGACATAAATATCAATATTTTAAGCGAAACTGAAGCAGCCAATGAGTATCTCAATATAATGAACGAATACAATCATACCGCTCTCATTAATGATACCAAACTGACTAAGTTCCTCTGCTGCCTCTACCTATCACCTAATGAACCTTCATATAACGACCTCTTTGAGTTTTTATCACTCAAACTGGACTACATTCAGGAGAACCATCCAACAGCTGAAACCATAATCATGGGAGACTTTAATGTACATAACGCTGCCTGGCTCAAATTCTCTAACAAAACAGATGATGCAGGTCGTCAAGCCGAGGCCTTCGCCATCACTCATGGTCTAGAACAACTGGTCGAGCTACCAACCCGCATGCCTGATGTCAACAACCAGTCTGCCAATACACTAGATCTTTTCCTCACCACCAATCCTGACCCGTATAGAATAGAAGTGCCCCACTTGGAAACTCTGATCACACCCTCATCTCCACAACATGCTCTTTCCATATACCATCGAGCTGCACAATACCACCCCGTCTCATGTGGCATTACAATTCGGCCGACTGGGAAGGTCTTCGTATGTTTTTCTCAGCGTTTCCATGGAAGAGAGTTTGTTTCTCTTCAGTAGATCCAACACGATGTGCTGAGACAATTTCTGAAATCATCATGTTGGGGATGCAAACTACATACCGAATACCGAAAAAAGAACATCATCCGATAAGACCTGGTTTGACAGAAACTGCTCTAGAGCTGTGGCTTCAAACAGGCAGCATACCATCGATGGCAAAAAATCCGGGCCCTGAGACCAGAGCAGCATATGTCGAGGCTAGAGGCATATGCAAAGAGACAATAGAATGCTCAAAAGATGCCCACAATGCCAAAATAAGATCAAAACTTGCTGAATGTCCTAACGTATCCCGTTCATTTTGGTCTTTCGCCAAAGCTGTGGGATGAAACTTCACTTCCAGCTCATTTCCTCCTCTAACCAAAGAAGATGGAACACTAGCAACGACTGCCCAGGAAAAAGCCAATATCTTGCGTACCTTTTTTCTGGAAATTCCACTCTGGATTCATCGGGAAAACAACCCCCGAACATTACACCTATTGACAGTCACATGCCGAGATCACCTTTCGCCAACGTGCTATCAGAAAGATTTTGCTGGGTCTCAACACCAACAAAGCCTGTGGATCTGACGGAATCCCACCGATTGTTCTCAAGAAATGTGCCCCCTGAACTAACACCTGTTCTTTGCAAGTTGTTCAACCACTCTTACAATTTGGGGTATTTCCGTCCAATTGGAAAATTGCAAGAGTACAGCCAGTCCCTAAAAAGGCAAAAGGCCCTACCTAGCAACTACAGACCTATCGCACTGCTATCTATTATTTCAAAGGTCATGGAAAAAGCCATCAACATCGAGCTCATGAAATATCTGGAAGACTCAGGAATTGTCAACGATAGGCAATATGGCTTCCGCCATCAGAGATCAACTGGTGACCTGCTCGCTTACGTCTCACATATATGGCAGCTATCTATTGAAAAGTATGGAGAAACTTTAGCTGTGGCATTAGATATCTCCAAGGCGTTCGATCGAGTTTGGCACCAGGACTCCTCGCCAAGCTTCCGTCTTATGGCTTGCCCCCTCAGCTGTGTTCTCTGCTTGCTAGTTTTCTGTCAAACAGGTCTCTCCATGTAGTGGTCGATGGAGTTTCATCTGACACTCTACTCATAAATGCTGGTGTTCCGCAAGGATCTATTCTCGCACCAACACTATTTCTACTTCACATCAACGACCTGTTGAAAGCAACTTCATGTCCAGTACATAGCTTTGCCGATGATAGTACCCTCCATACCGCTTTCTCTTCCAGGGCCCCTATATCAGCCCGTGAAACCAGAAATGAACGAGGAAGAAATGTTAATAATATAAATATGGACTTAGCAACAATTCTCGAATGGGGATCTAATAACTTGGTAGAATTCAATGCAAACAAAACACAAGCATGTCTTTTCTCTAGAAAAGCCGATCTCACTGTGCCTAACATAACTTTGTCAGGAGTAACCATACCACTGAAGCCATCCATATCGATGCTTGGTATTACTATCAGCAATAACCTTTCCTGGGAAAATCACGTGAGGTCCATTGCCAAAAGTACATCCCAAAAACTTGTTTTTTTGTTTCGTGCCAAGAGCTATTTCACCCCCAGTCAGCTGCTCATGATCTATAAGGCACAGATCCGACCTGTCCTGGAATACTGTTCCCATATTTGGAGTGCGGCACCTAAACATATCCTGAGGCTATTGGATTCTGTCCAAAAAAGGGCAATTCGTCTCGTCGGTGATGCCTCGCTTACGAACTCGCTCACTTGTCTGGAACACCGTAGAAAAGATGGCGATTTGTCTGTATTTTACAGATATTTTCATGGGCGATGCTCTTCTGAAATATTAACAATCGTTCCTGCTTTGGCAGTCTCTTCGAGATTAACCCGTCACGTTCAGTCATCACACCCCTTCGTGGTCACTTTGGAGACCTGCAGAACATCACTTTCCAAAGACTCGTTCATCCAACGAACAGCGAGGCTTTGGAACTCATTGCCTAGGGAGGTGTTCCCCGAGGCATACAACCTTCAGAAATTTAAGAAGAACACCAACTCCTACCTTCTTTCCCTAGGTTTCCACGATGTTCTCTGAACATTACAGGATATCCCTTTCCGTGGGAACCAGAACATAAAAAAAAAATATATACAAGGATACAGGGAGACTCCAAAAGTTGTATAGACCATATCTCTCTCAAGACCGATCAAAAATATGACTTATTCTCGCCAATTATCCTCAAAAGTGCACTTACGGATCATTATGCCCAAATTCTTCAATGTGATTTTACAACGGAAAAGAATGAAAATAATCAACACGGTGATTCCTCCAAAACATACATAAAATTCGATATATTGAGAGAGAGATTAGCTAGAGAAAACTGGATGGGTGTTTACTCAGAAACCGACACAAATAAAGCAACGGAATCATTTATAAAAAAGATAAAAGATCACGTAGTAGCGTGTACGGTTAAAATAAAGTTAGGAAGAAAAAATTTGAAACGGAAGCCATGGATAACAACTAGTTTAGTTACGTCCATAAATAAATTAAAAAGCAAAATAATCCAAAAAATGATGATTTACGGAACGAATTCAGGCAATACCGCAATAGTCCTAGAGAATTAACTGATAATGCAAAGGCAAAATATTACAAAACGGAAATAAATAAAAATAAAAATTGCCCAAAAAATATGTGGCGATGTCTCAGGGAACTACAACAAAATGAGAAAGCTAGCAATGACATTAGGCAAATTGAATCAGAAGACGTAGTTACATCCGATAAAATAACAATATCGAAAAATAAAAGGATGAAAAATATAAGAATGAAGCCTACAAAGCACCAGGACTAGATAATATAGGAGCTGAAACTTCAAAAAAAAACATCGATTTCATCGTAGAGCCCCTCACCTATCTTGTTGATGAAATAATACGATCTGGTATCTTTCCAAGCGTTCTAAAAGTTGCTGTGATAAAACCCCTATACAAATCAGGAAAAAAACCAGAACTATCAAACTATAGGCCTGTTTCTTTATTATCCAAAATCATTGAAAAATTATTGAAAGAGAGATTCGTAATATCCATGAAGAGATACGGACTTATATCAGATAAGCAATTTGGTTCAATGGAAGGCAGGTCGACGCAGGATGCAATTGCCGACCTAACTAAAAAAATATATACTGCAATGGATTCAAAGCAATCGGCAATTTGCATCTTCGTTGACCTCGCCAAGGCTTTTGATACCGTTAGTCACCCAGATCTATTGGAAAATCTGGAAAATATAGGGTTCAGAGGCATTGCATATGACCTGATGAAGCGTCATTTGCACGATCGTACCCAGTGTGTTAAAATCGAAGAAGTAGTGAGTCAAAAAAGGGAAGTAACATATGGAGTACCGCAAGGAACGGTGCTAGGGCCAATTTTGTTCATTTTGTATGTGAACTCGCTCTTCAACTTACCAATTCGGGGTGATATAACAGCGTTTGCAGATGATACAGCCATATTTTTTGAAGATCAAAACTGGAACAATCTGAAAAAAAAAAGTGAGCAAGTCATTCATTATAATACAGAAATTATTCGATAGTAAATTGTTGACTATTAATTTGAAAAAAACAGTGTACCTACCGTTTACTAGTTACGAGCCAACCGAATTTCAGTAGTATTGATATTCCATATAACGATCAAATATTAACGTTGAACAGTGCTCGGACAGTTAAATACTTAGGAATCATAATAGATAGACACTTGAAGTGGAATGAGCTTATTAATATAGTCGTAAGAAAACTCCGCTAAATTTAAGATCTTAGAAATCTTCGATATCAACCCTCAAAATTATGTATTTCGCCCTGATACATACCCATTTGATGTATGGCATCATTGCGTGGGGTGGTGTTATGAACTGTCATCTGAAAAACCTCGCAGTAATGCAGAAGTGGATATTGAAAATCATTTTACGCAGAGGTTACACTCATCCAAGCAATGATCTGTACATCGAAAGTGGAATAATGGACATTCGTCAATTTTTTTTTCTCACCCTAATGATATATCAGCGGAAAAATTCAATGCTCAGTCAAGAAGTATGCTATCCTCATAACACACGATTCAAAATAGGAGCCGTGACAGTCCCAAGAACGTCCAAAACTATTGGTCAAAGGTGCCACGCATTTCTTGCTCCTAGACTATACAATAACTTACCTACTCTCTTCAAAAATTTCAACGCCATCACTCTTTTCAAGTCTAAACTCAAGACCTGGATTCTGCAAACACCTAGATATACAATTGAGAAACAAATCGATATGAAAAATAACTAGAAATATCAATCGCATTCTGATGCCTTGATATTCATTCATTATGAAAACTCATCTTACTCACTTGTTTATACCTAAGTTTAGATTTCTGGGTGTGTTTGTGTGTGTGATAGAAATTGTGTCTGTGTGTAAAAAAACAGTCATAATTATTATTTACTACTATTTTATTATATTATTACCATTATAATTATTTATATTTTGGAGTACAAACAGTAGCAGGATCACATAGATGATAAACATTTTCAAATTACCCATGCGCAGGTTTACCTTTTTGGGATTTTGTATTTATTTGCCCTTTTGTTGGATTGGTATTGTATTGAATGCATTATTGTGAGAAAAATTCGGTGGTGAATAAATTCATTATTATTATTATTCAGATCCGCACTTATGATTGTTATTTCCAATGCACATTGTGGAAAAACAAATCAACGAAATGATAAAAACAATAAACCCATTGGAAAGAGAATTGAACTATCTTTTTAACGATGTGCCACATGACCCTCCATGCTATTCAAACATTTGAAATTGATGTGCCCCCCGCGCCATCTATCGGGCAATCACAATGTCTTTTATTTCAAGAAGTATTATTGGTGATATCATACAATACATTTTTTTTTCATTGTGCTACGTCAAACCGTTCAAAAGTTATAAGTGGGGCGGACCATAAAAAGCGGCCAGTCACATATCAACGAATTGAAAAAAAAATCGAGAGTTTGGAAAGAGAATCAAATTATCTTTTAAACGATGTGCCACATGACCTCTCATGCTTTTTAAAATTTTGGAGTTGATGTACCCGCGCTATCTATGGGGCAATCACAATGTCTTTTATTTCAAAAAGTATAATCGGTGATATCATACAATACCTTTTTTCCATTGTTCTACGTCGAACCGTGCAAAAGATAACAGGGAGGGAAGTTATGAAAAGCCGCACTGTATAGATGTGATAGTAGCCATTGGGCCATAAGTAACGCTAATTGTAAAGATGAATGATATATTCCAACGACGAATCACCGTAGTTGTGCTTGATGAGATACCATTACCATAAATCTTTCATGGAAATTATGATCACCTGTCTATTCATTGGACAGCAGTTGATCGTGACGGTTTATATTGAAACGTAACATAAAACATGACAGCTTCAATTATCAAGACACGACTGATGGAGTACTTCGAGAGTTGGTCGAGAATTGATGACCCGAAAAAATGTTTGGTGTGTGTTAAACAATCTACCGAACCACTCATACCATGGATTTTTCCATACGAAGGATTCTGCAAACATTCCGAAAAGGGGAATTTTTCGGTCAAACCGTATTTTGATAGAAGGAGGAGCTGGGATTGGATATTTTATTGTGTCAATGTCCTCGCCATATCCATTTTGTTGTGGAACTTCCTCAATTTGATATATATTTGCAACCGAGATACGATATACTGCATCTTGCTCATTGCATTTGGAGTCGAAAGCTGTTGTGGTGTACTTCTATACATTTTTTCCGGGAATGGTAGATGCCACTTGGCAGCTGTGAATTTATGGGGCTATGTTCTGGAGCGGAAAGTTTCAGAGGGAACGAAATCATTTTCTCCGAGTTTCTCTAAGGGAATTCGTATGAAATGTTTGATTTTCAAGTACTCCGCTATATTTTTCCCAATAGTGGATTTGTTATGTTCCTGTTTTGTGGTCTATCACACGAGATATGTTACCGACTTCACATCCTCATTATTGCTCTTGACGGCTTCTTTATTGGAATTATCTCTATTTGGTGTTTTTGTACCACAGTTTGCTATATTCATTGAACTCTTCAAGGGGCTGTATGCGGACGTGATGGATGAGGTTACACTTCTTCCATCGAAACTTTTCTTGGGACGAAGGCTCAAGCGACATATATCTTTCATTTCCCAATATGAAACTGTCTTCGATCAATTCAACCAATATATCTCACCAGGCATTTCAGTTATTTTCGTGGGGGAATCTGTATTGATTTTGGACATTTACTTGTGACATCCTCCATCGAGAAGTATATCGTTAGCAATTACATAGATATTACCCCTAGGTTACTCAGTCCAAGCTGGCTAATGTGTTCGGAAAATGCTTCATTTCCATATTTTGCAATTTTGGCGAAAACTCTTGAAATATGCATCTGGAAAATTAAGGAATATCTTATAACAGCTGAAGTCTGATTTGTTGATTCTATTGAGCAGTGCCTATGAGCTGTTCGAATTGACAAAAGAAGTCGGGGATATGGTTATCTCTCAGTAAAAGTCGGTTGGATTCTCAACAAGTCGAAAATTGGAAGATGTAAAGATAGTTTAAGTGGCAAGTTAATTTTGCTGAAAATGCCCAACAAAAAATAAGAAGAATCAACATGTGCTTCTTTCTCAGTGGGAAACAAGTCCATATGACATATACAGTATACAGTGCGGTCCATAGGTATGGAATAAATTCATTTTCAGCGTTATTATGTATTTGTTCAAAAAAACCTGAACCGATCGATTTCTATTATCATTTCGACAATTTACAGTATGGAAATATCACCCCCTTCTTGCACCTCACTTTGAATTATGAGCACCCCCTGAAAAAAATTCATGAGAAAGGGGGTCGTGTGGCACCTTGTTCGGGAGGAATTTTCATTCCATGTTCAGCAATATTAGGTTTCGCAAATTTGGTGCAATCATAACTGAGAAAATTCATTTTGAAAATGTGAAATTTTGATACTTTACGTAGAATGAAGAAAATAATGGCACATAATGTTTGGAAAGTATTCTTCAATTATTTTACAATTAAATTGAATGTTCAAAATGACCACTGTTCACTTCTTGACAATAAGCAAGTCGATCTTGGAATTCTCGTACAACATTTTGTAGGACCTCAGGGGTTATGTTGTTAAGTTCTTAACTTTTAAATCTGCAATATTGTCTGGTTTATTGAAATATACTTTCAATTCTAAATAACTAACTCCATGAGAAATAATCAGGTATTTTCTTATCTGTTTTGCAAACGTCAGGAAAAAAGTCGTTCAAGTCACCAAAAAATTATTCACAAAACCCACATAAATAATGTAATGTCAATCTAGTAGTCTACTGTTATTTTGATATTTATAAGTTGCTGACACACGTCAGTGTATTGAAAAATATTTGTTTGTGTATTTGAGTTAACTATGGCTCATTTATCCGAAACTCAAAAAATAGATATTTTAATTATGATTGGATGCGGTAATAAAACAAGAACCTAAAAGGAAGTTTGTGAAATGTTCAATAATAAATACCCTGGTCAACACGTCTCACAGTCTACAGTTAGCAAAATAGAAACAAAATTTGGTGAAACTGGACATGTAAAAACTATTCAAAAACCAAGTGGTCGAAATGTTGAATTGGATGAGGAAAAAAGATGTACTGTTAGCGATTGAGGAAAATCCGCATATGACAAGTAGACAACTTGCCGCCGACAATGATGTAAGTAAATCATCGATATTGAGAGCTTCACATGAATGAAAATACCATCCTCATGAAGTTCAGTTGGTCAGGAAGGCAACAATTCTGTGAACTGATGATGGACAGAATGCAAGCAGATTTGCAGTTTATAAGCAAATTATTTTCTGATGAAGCTACTTTCCATTTAAATGGAACGGTTAATAGACGAAACTGTAGATATTGGAGCAGAGAAGATTCTCATTGGATGTGTGAGGCTCACACTCAATATCCTGAAATAAGTCAACATTTGGGCTGGTATCATGGTTTATCTAGATTTTTTGATGAACTTTCTACAGACCACATTAAAAAGACTTTTTCCTAATGTTAATGATCCAAATGCAATAGATAGATCAATTTGGTACCAACAAGAGCTCCACCACATTACAAACGTATTTTTAGAGATTATTTGAACGAAGTTTTTCCCAAAAGGTGGATTGGAAGACGTGGAACGATTGAATGGCCGCCTAGATCAACCGATTTGACTCCTCTCGATTACTTCTCATAGGATCATTTGAAATCAAAAGTATATTTCAATAGACCAGACAATATTGCGAATTTCAAATGTGGGATAACGGAAAATATTAACAACATAACCCCTGAGGTCCTACAAAATGTTTTACGAGAATTCCAAGATCGACTTGCTCATTGTCAAGAAGTGAATGGTGGTCATTTTGCACATTTAATTTTTAATTGTAAAATAAATTGAAAAATACTTCCTAAACATTATTTCCTTCATTCTACGTAGAGTATAAAAAATTTACATTTTCAAAATAAGTTTTTCCAGTTATGATTGCACCAAATTTGGAAAACTTAATATTGCTGAACAGAGAATAAAAATGTTTTTCGAACAAGGTGCCACACAACCCTCCTTCTCGTTTAAAATTAAATTTTTGAGGGGTGCTCATAATTCTGAGAGGGTGCAAGAAGGGGGTAATATTTTCATACTGTGAATTGTCAAATTGACAATAGAAATCGACCTGTTTCAGGTTTTTTCAAACACGTACATGATAATGCTAAAACTGAATATATTCCAAATCTATGGACCGCACTGTATACTGATTTCTGAAGTATTTGTTGGCTCTATAAACACCGATTGAGCTTTATTGTGGTTCTAGTACCTCGAAATTAATTTCAAGTTTTGCCGTCAATTTTTCATCTATACTCGCGAAGTGTTCATCGAGAGCTTCGGTCATTCCACCACGTTTATATTAGCTCGCTTTGGTATCTGTTTTATAACCTACCTTTTTCGAAAAGTCAAAAAATCCAGGCATAGCGGACGACAACTGTTCACCGATGAGCACTATGTGTTCGTTGATTATTATTTTTTTATTTGGGCGCCACACAGCTTGAAAATAATCAGGAGAGTGAATATTTGGCAGCTATGAAACCAAATACTAATTTCTAGAACGTTAATTGAAATCAAATGAAATTTGGAATGTATAAATCTTGTTTTCCTAAAAAAAATCATCACTTGACAGTTTCTACAACAGGTGTGGAATGAAAATGGGAAATCAACTCAAGAGCATGTTGCTGATGTCAAAATAAAAAAAAAAAGTTCCTATAAACATATGTCCGCAAGTTATTTGTTTCTGAGATGCAGGGTGTCAAATTTGAATTCTTATTTTTATTTTTTGTGAATACATTTCAAAATAATTGTGATATTCGAGTGAAGTTTGGTATCTGGGATTATTTTTCAAAGACAAAATCAAATTTGATGTTAGTTTGTCTCTTTCGTGGGGGTGGCGCCACCAACATGTCTTTTCAGTCATTTGAAATGTCATAACTTTTTTGGGAAAAGGTAAAGAATACGAGATCACCCAGTATTTTCACAAAATTTTTACAGGTGCTTCAAAACATGGTAAAAACAGTATAGCAAACGAAAATTTTGCGCGGAACTGATAATATTAGGAGATATGGGCCCCCGAAGGTCCATAAATAGAGGTTATAGGATATCACTTTTGGAAATTATAAACTGATATAAACAATATCTATTTACACTAAAATAGTAACTGCACACACCTTTTACCTTTTAGTGATATTAAAATCGCATAATTTTTTATAAAGACATGAAAAAACTTTGATTACTTTTCTTATAATTGTACAGAAATGTCTATTGATATGCGACGTTGCCTATATCTCCAAAAGGGGAGAAGAAAATACTGAAATTCAATGCGTCATACATATTGAGCATATAAATGATAAGTATTACAGCATGAAATAACGATCTGATATCTGTGTTTGAAATAAAAGTATATTTCACCACGCTTCTTGATAGTAATTATAATTTTGAAAATTAAGCATGATGTGCCGCATTTAGAAAGTTACGAAACATATAAAATAATGTGACTTCAGATTATTTTGTTTTAAGTAATTTTAAACTGGACCAAGAAACGCATTTGGATTGGATGGCATACAAGAAAACATCCAATTAGTTTCTTACGTAAAAAGAAGGAACATAACCTAACCTAACTTGGCTAACCTTGTTACTCAAGTTGAATGCAATCTAATCAACCTTACAAGGCGACGCTTCGCTCCGCTCGCGAACATTTTGATCAAATCAATTTCTAACGTAAAAAGAAGGAACATAACCTAACCTTACTTGGCTAACCTTGCTATCCAAGTTGAATGCAAGCTAATCAACCTTATAAAGCGACGCTTCGCTCCGCTCGCGAAAATTTCGATCCAATTAATTGCGAAAATCCGGATTGGCCAAATTTACTTGAATAGTTGGCAACGTGGCATGTCCATAAAACGCCAAGATCAATGCAACCACCAATATTTGATTTTTGACAGTTCATGTGAAAAATGTAATGAAACATAATCGGAGTTTGTTCATGTCTTTATTGATCATTAAGTGATTTTAATATTACTTAAACGTTAAATGAGTGTACAGTTAATAGTTTAGTGCAGAAAGCCATTCTTTATATCAGTTTGCAGTTTCCAAAAGTGATATTCCATAACCTCTATTTATGGACCTTATGGGGCCCATATCTCCTAAAATTATCTTTTCCGCGCTAAATTTTCGAGTGCTATACTGTTTTTATCGTCTTCCTAAGCTCCTGTGAAAATTTCATGAAGATACTGGGTGATCTCATATTCTTGATCTTTACCCTTTTTCGTACGTACATGGGTCACGTTTTCTAGTGAAAAAATCGATTTTTCCTAACATTTTTGTGTACAAAATAGTTTTTTGGTAGAGGTCGCTGCGCGCAACTGCTTTCGAGTTATTGGGATTGAAATAATCGATGCAAGTGATTTTTAATGACAAGATTCTTAGAATTGATTTGGAACTTCAACGCCTCGACCAAACTATCGGTTTGATATCGCTGATTCAAAAATTCACGAACTCTTAAAGTAAAATGCGCTGGTGCTTCATTATGCATGAACCATATTCTTTGTCATAGTGAAAGTTGAATGTCTTCAAGTACTTCAGGGAAATCATGATATGAATTTTCATTAAGAGTCCCTAGAAAAAAGTGGGGACCAATCAAATAATCTCCAACGATACCAATCCACACATCCAATGAAAACTGGTGTTGAAACCTGGACTGAACTATTGCGTGAGGGGTTTTCGTCCCTACACACATGATTATTATGAAAGTTCATTATGGCGTTCTTTGAAAAATGTGCCTCGTCAGTGAATAATATCTCTGCAGTAAATTGAGGGTTTTGTTCAATTTTCTGCAGTATCCATTAGCAAAATATTACACAGGAATGGAAATCTCGGGGCAACAATGCTTGGACACTCTATATGTGATAAGGATACAACTGATTTTGTTTGAAAATTAACCCATAAGCAGCTGAAAAAAGTTTCTGGATATCTGGTGATTCGGCGCTTGATGATTAGGAAATCTTTCATTATAAATACGTCTAGCCTCGTAGCAATTGCCATCGGCAAGACCGTATACGTAAATCATAGTAGCCATCTCGCTATTCGTGTATGCTGCCATTTGAAAAAGATTGGAACACAAATATAGAGGACAACTTCACGGTCATCCAAACTGACGTGATAAGAATTGTCAATCACATACGGTCACAAAGTGCTAATTCAAATAAGCGAATTCATCAAGAAATATTCAACTAGGAAAGTCTTGTACTGTACTAGGAGAAATTTCACCCCAACAAGAATACCCATATTGAAAATTTCTTCCAAATCGGACACCTATGCGTTAGATACGCCAGGAAAAAACTTGGATCCAGCGGCAAGAGAGAGTGTTTTCTCAGGAATCTGTTCTCTGCCAAGAGCAGATCTCCTAGAGGTTCTGAACACTATTTTCCCATCTCTTGGAGATGACATCGCGAGAATCCCAGCCCTGGATAATTTCGTCATTGCAAAAGTCGAGGAAAAAGTTCAACAAAACACAATTAATGAGCCTTCCGGAAAAAGAGTTGAAAAGGAGCAATTTCCGAGTCTCCCGCCAACCAAAGGTAATCCATTGCAAAGTTCAGTAACTGTTCAGCGTAAACGCCCATGTAGATCAGTTGGAGTTCGAAATGTAGAGAGTTGTAGAACATATAATGTGTCAAATAAATTTGAATCCATCGCCAATTTTGATGACACTGACATGAGGATGGATGAGAATTATAGTCCAGGATCAGATCCAAGTTCACAGTGCTTGCCAGGTCCTAGTCATGAAGAAATCCAAATTCCAAATCAAAAACCCAGAGAATCCAAAATCATTGATAATAATGATGAACAAATGGACAATAATGAGGACCAGAGACATATGCAAGAGGCAAGAAAACAACAAGTGCCACCAATAACAGTCCGAGACAAGAGTAAGTGGGTGCAGGTTGATTCACTATTGGTTTCAAATCAAATCAAATTATCAAAACCTGCAAAAAATATTTTCGATGGCATAAAAAAAATTCCGGACACTGCTGACGATTATCGCAAAATTTCAAGAATATTTAAGGATGGAAATATTCCATTTCATACATATAGTTTACCAGATGATTAAAAGTTAAGAGTTGTTTTTAGGGGTGTTCCTGAATTTTTAAATTGTGAGGACATCAAAGACGACCTGATTGCGAAGTGTCGATGTCAGGCATTTTTGTAAAATCAAATGAATTATAAAACGGTAAGTGGTGGATAATAGTCCCGTTTATCTAAGAATTTAAGAGGACTTAGCATTTAGATTATCATGAGCAAAATACAGTAAAAGCTTTGACATTTCCAAGTTTAACTTAGAATAATAACATCGAAAACTGAGTTCAATTCATTCATAAATATGCAAAGTTTATCAAATTTTTTTTGCAATGCTACGTATATTCATACGACAGATTTTTGAATGATGAGAATTTACTGACTGTTTGAAGCATTTCAAATTTTTAATAATATTTGCAGATACATGTTCATTTGCATAATCTCTAATGAAAGGGTCCATGTCGAAATAAATGGTATGGTAATTTTAATCTCACTAATTGTTTGTTTTTTCACCCACCCCCTTTTTACCACTTCTAGTGTTCTTTGGACTATATTTATTGGTACTATTCAGCCAAACTTTAGAAAATTCAGAAAATAACAATTAGCTTTGGAAACTATTCAGAAATTTGAAATGGAAAATAGAAAACGTGATACATGTTCGTACAAAAAAGTAATGACATTTCAAATGACTCAAAAGACATGTAGGCGGCGCCACCCCCTCGAAAGAGACAAACTAACATCAAATTTTATTCATCATTGAAAAATACTCCCAGATACCAAACTTCACTCGAATATCACAATTATTTTGAAATTTTTTAAAAACATAAAATGGATTCAACTTTGACACCCTGCATCTCAGGAACGAATAACTTGCGGACATATGTTTATGGGAACTTTTCTTCTCATTTTGACGTCAGCAATATGCTCCTGAATTTTCTACACGTACTCAAGAAACACCCCGTATATCATGCTCCAGTACCGTTTATCACTTTCAAATAAGCAGTCAAGATTTCATAAATTTAAGTAACTCAAGAACTTGATGGTAATAACATAATATGATAAGATTAGACAGTTTGTAAGCTCGAACTACTGTTTCAGAGATGAATAAGTCCATGTGTTGGTGACCTTGGTAATGTCATAAATAATGTTGAATTATGATTAGGCTTCCCCATAGTACTATGGGTCCGCTTTTCACTCACTGTTATTATGAAATATCTTTCTTCTACTCCTGTATTATAATACACGAATCAAATATCTGCTACCAATTTATTAATATTGTCCATTTCAACATGGATTTCATTATGAAACAATTTTTCGGTCTATAGCAATACGTACTTGAGGATAATCAAGTGGTATGTTCCTACATACTTGTTTGACATTTAATTCTATCCAACATTCAATCACATTGCGTCAAAAGTACCTATAAGTATATCGAGCAGTGGAGAATTATCTTATACACCACCAAAAAGTCTTGTTTTTATTTCATTAACCGACGAAACCAAAAAATAGGAGGTTCTCTCGTCGACGCGTATATTTAATTATTTTTTTATGTATGATCACGCATAACTTTTTACTGAGAGTCCGATTCCGATAACTCTTTCTTCAGAGGATAGGGTGTACTTCGAAGTTGGTCCCATTCGAATTTAAAAGATGAAATCCACCCCTAAGGGTTGCAAAATGAAGGATATTGATCACTCACCCTCCGAATTCTGGTCCGTTAACCGATTCTATCAGCTATTACTTTGTACTGGGATCTTCGATTTGGATGATTCTTCTTCAATCGGATAGGGTATACCTCATAGTTGATCATATTTGGATTTCGAATGGAATTATCCACCCTTACGGGTAGAAAAATAGGGGATAATTGAATTTTTTTTTCACTTGTGAACATTGGCACACATATGTAGTTGACAATGACAGATCGCTAGTGTCATTATCAAAATCAATATATTCTATGAGAGGATGGAATGATATAAAGAGTAATGAAATAAACTAACCAGAACAACAAAAATAATTTATATTACAACAAATAGTAAAAGTAGATAATCATATTATTCAACTGGTAATAGTTGAAGTCAGGTGGTTAAGTAAGTATTTTGGAAGTAATAAAAAAACAAGCAGTTAGTAATTAGTAGATTTCAGCCACAAAAAATTAAAAAAAGAAAACTTTTTAACAAAAAATTAAACCGACGAAATACGGAACTGAAAAGTAAAAGAAACTTTTCAACAAAACATTAAACCGATGAAATACGGAACTGAAAAATAAAAAATAAAATAAACCTCAATAACTGAGCTCCTAAACGCTCCTAAATGTAAGTAACTAATTTTGAGTCGGCGCCAAACAAACAAGCAAATGAATTAGGTAAGGCATAAAATGATGGCATCGAGTTGGGCGGTGACATTCTGATGATTTTTTTGAAGTAATTCAATGATCTTCGTTGATTGTTTGTTTGGCACCGACTCAAAATTAGTTACTTACATTAGTTTAGGAGCTTAGTTATTGAGACTAAGAAGGTTTATTTTATTTTTTAATTTTCAGTTCCGTATTTCGTCGGTTTAATTTTTTGTTAAAAATTTTTTATTTATTGGTCGTAGAAGAAATAGTGTATGCAACGATCATGTTCTTTCGGCTCATATCGTAACTTACCTCGTGCTCATGTATTGATAGCTATCATTACATGATTGTTGCATTATATTCAATTATACCCAATATTAAATAGGGGTTAAACCAAAAATCAAATCAATGATTATTCCCATCATCGGTCAGCTCTTCTTCATTTTCAGTTCTGAGTTTTGTTATATAAGATTTTTTTATCATTTTCCCTATAAGTTCAATTACTTTTTTGTTGTTGTCTTGTGTGGCACTTGTTATTCTATTTTGAGGGGTGACCAATTCTTTCTCCTTTATTCTGCAATGATCAGATAAACTTGATTTAAATTTCTGACATAGAATTCATCATTGCGTAACAAATCCAATCTCATGGTTTCTATGCTTTCCGCAATGAATTAGAAATATAATGTAGAATCAGGAAACGCTTCGGGTATTTTCGTATTTGCAAGATCAATAAGATAATTATGTTTTTGGGTAAAATTAAATATAGTATGAGACTTCATTGTCATAATCAGTCAAAAAATGTATTCCGAGATTCCTTCGATTGAAACAGTTACATGTTATATATATTTTTATGGTGATCACTGCATTCGATGTTATCTACTTGACAATCAGTATGAGTATTCCATTGTTTATCAGTATTGCCCACATTTATTTTGAAATATAAGTTGATTGGTAATTATGAATATACAACAGACGGGAAAATCCTTTCAATAAGTGATGATATCGGAATAGATAAATATGTATGTGCTAGTAATTTCAAAAAGGAAAATATTTTCAGAAATTCGACATACATTTCAAACCAATAAAAGTACGGGAGATTCAATCCCATTCGCTGACTGAAAAATCTATATTCTAGTCTGAAGGAAGTGAGCCATGCAGTGTTGTGCGACATATCTAAAGTCTAGGATATTGGGAAGACTACAAAACAGCTCTTTCTGAGTACAACAAGGAATTCAGAAAATCTAAAAGAAAAACATGGAGGCAAATGTGTGAGGGGATTACGAAATTTTCCTCAGCCCAACGCCTCCAGAAAGGTCTTTCTAATTAACATACTAACGGCATCGGTCTGATCAAAAAGCCGAACGGTGGATATGCAGAAAACCAGAAGGAAAGCATAAGTCTTCTCATCCAGACACACTTTCTTGGGTCTAAGGTTGTTGAAGACGAACTGCAAAGTGCTCAGCTGAAAGGGGCTGTCACCCAACAGAACCAGCAGGAGCCTAGTGGGGAAAATATTCAGCACCCAAAAAATCAAATGGGCCACTAAGAGCTTCAAACCTCTCAAATCGACCATAAAGGACGGAATATTTCTCGCCTTATTACAAAATGGCCTTGGAATAATAGAGCACTCCTTGAAAAGGCTGTTCAGGGCCAGTTACATTTTCGGTCACATACCGAAAGCCTGGAGTCTTAGCGCCCTATCAGTCTCACCTTCTTTCTCCCGAAAACAATGGAGAAAACTAGAGACTGTTATATAAGAAGTGAAATCATTTTGGACAGACCGCTTCACAAAAAACACTTCGCCTATCAAGCAGGCAGATCAACGATTAATGCTTCACAATGCTTAGTTGAAATCATAGAAAAGAAATATATGGCCAAAGAAATGGATCTATGTGACATGGAGGGTGCTTTCGCTAACACCTCACATGTCTCCATCATCAGATTGCTAGAGGAAAGGAATATAAACACGTCACTGATTAGATGGAAACATGCAATGCTAAGAATCGGAACCATTTTAGCTTCTCTCAGAATGACAGCAGAAAAAGGTCGTCTCCAAGGTAAGGTTCTATCGCCTTTCCTGTGGTCACTGACCGTGGATAATCTGATAAGATTGAGAGAGATATTGAGAAGCTACATGAATCTGGAATCACGACTCAAGGTTACTCAGTTGACCTGGTCGTCACTATTAGGGGCAAACATGACGGGAAAATATCCAGTCGCATGTAGACTGACCTAAATATAATCAGAAGCTGGTGCGCAAAGGAGGGACCAAATGTAAATCCTAGCAAAAGTGCTGGTTCCATTCACATCAGATATTATGCCAGCTAGGCACGACTTTGAAGTGAATTATGAAGTGGTTATAGACAACCATCAAATATTCACAACAAACGGGCCTCAAATAGAAATGAATGCATCGATATGGATACTGATGGTTCCAAAATAGGAAAGGGGTCCTGATTTCAGGCTCTCAAAATCCCTAGGCAAAGCCCCAACAATTTTCCAAGCAGAAACCCATGCTATAGAAATTTGCGCCCAAGAATGCTTCGAATGAGGCTTCAGGGGGGCAGAGATCTATATCCTATCAGACAGCATCAAAAGCTCTAAAGTCACACACTTGTGAGTCTAGACTGACTTGGAACTGCAAACTATCCCTGAGACAACTGGCTACGAACAATCAGGTAACTCTGATGTGGGTGCCAGGTCACAAGGGAATCAAAGGCAACGAAGAAGTGGACAGCCTTGCCAATTTTCTTGCCCGGAACCCTATTGTGGTCTTCCCAAAGCCCACATCAATGAAGAGTTTTGGCGCTGGGAAGCTGACCAAATTAAAACTCACTGTCACAAGGTTTCAGGGCGAAGACAAGCGAAAAGGCTTCTGAGCCCATCGCCAAAGAAAGCGAGTTGGACAAGAGAGACTAAAAAGTGTTTGAAAGTTGCGAAGCAACTCTCGGAAGTCAGAGACCTTAGCTTTCTAAGCGTTCAAGTGAAACTGTAACGAGACTGCTCACTGGACATTGTCATCTGCTTTGCGACTGCCAAGCGCTGTTCTAAAAAAGGATTCAGTTTCTCGAAGGGGTTCCACTAACGCCCTCAGACATCAGGAAATTAGCTCCCAGGAAACTGATACGCTTCGCAAAAAGTCTCGGAATCCCGGGTCTTGAATAGATGGAAGGTAATATACAAAAGACCTTATAGGTCGAGGTACGGAAAGCCATATCGACCTCCCTACAATCTACAACTATTATTGACAATATCGATTGGTAATAAAAAAAATTTTTAATTCATGTTTAGTTTGTAGGAATGTTATTTAAAAGATCCAGGTCTCATTATTTGGATGTATATTTTAATTGTATTTATGTAAATTTTACTCGCCCAGATTTTCATATTCGGCGAAATAAAGTATCCTTTCGGATATGTGATATTTCTATGTATATGCGTGTTGCCTGTATACATTGGAAAGGACCCCGCAAAATCCTTATGGAAAATGGCTCTCGGCTAAATTTGCTGGAACTCTGCGAAAAGATAGTATTCGGTATGCTGATCAAAAGTCTTAATGAGCACAACCCTCCATTTTCAACCACAGACCCCCTACAGCCCCCAAAGTACCCTTTTCGGTGTGTTAATGCATAACAGTTTCAATTCATCTTCAAACTGTTTCCTTTCACTGCCCTTTCTCCAACCGAATCCTTCATTCTATCCTCACCTCACCTCGCTCTCACCCACACCCACACCCAACCCTTCATTAGCGCCCCATTACACAATTTTTCAAGGTTATAGGTTCTCTAATTGTTTCATTTCAATTTTGAAGCTCTTATTATATATATATATATATATATGGTATTGATCTTGATGCAATTGGTGGTTAAGAGATCTCTTTGTTAGTCTTTAGCGTAATGTTTATTCTTTCATCAAGACATCTATAAACAGTTTGATCATGGCAAACAATTGCATAAAAATATAGGTTAGAAACTCACTAACGTTGAAGTTTATAGAATCAGGTATTGAAACAGACACATTATTCACATATAAAATTTTAGTCATCAATGGTATATAAACACAATACTAACACTGAATTTCAACGCTTTTTTAAAACTTAAACATGACCATCGGCATTCTCGTGCTCGAGGAAGATTGGAAAGAGGACGGAGACAACCCGATTGTCAACTGTCAGCTGTCCTCGTCATGGAGTGTCTAACAGGGTCATGCTAACAGTATGACCAACCATTTTTTCGTTTCCGTGTTGGTTGGTCATACTGTTAGCATGACCCTGTTAGACACTCCATGACGAGGACAGCTGACAGTTGACAATTGGGTTGTCTCCGTCCTCTTTCCAATCTTCCTCGAGCACGAGAATGCCGATGGCCATGTTTAAGTTTTAAAAAAGGCGTTGAAATTTCAATTGTTAGTATTGTGTTTAGTATACCATTAATGACTGTGAGAATGTTTATATGTAAATGATTGTCTGTTTTTGCTGCAATGACGCTGATTTCTACTATAAACCTCAAAGTTTAGTAAGTTTTCCTAACCTATATTTTTTATGCAATTGTTTTGCTCATGATCAAACTGTTTTTTATAGATGTCTTGATAAAGGGAATAAACATTTCCGAAAGCTCGACAAATAACAAAGAGTCTTCTTTAAACCAGCCCAGTATTGACTGCATCCTCAAGATCAATTACCATTTTTCTTCAACTAGTCAGTCAAGACTACCCTTCCACATATATATATATATATATATATATATATATATATATATATATATATATATATATATATATATATATATATATATATATATATATATATATATATATATATATATATATATATATATATATATGTATACATTAAAGACCTTGGAACAATAATTGATTGGTTTGACAGCCGCCTGCTGACAGTAAACTTTGATAACCCTGTATTTGTACTATTCATATCCTATGAAAAATATCTTCCAAAATTCAATAAATTGAAGATTAATAGTGAAAAAGGTATGGTTAAAATCTAGTATACTGACAGTGTCAGATACCTTGGTATATTTATCGATAATCACCTCAAATGGAATAAACATATTCATTACCTGACAAAAAAGAATTTACGTGAAATACGTGAAATACTTGAAATCCGATATCTTAGGATTCTATACTATTCTCTGATCGAAAGTCACCTCACTTATGGTATCATTGCTTGGGGACCTGCCAACAAAAATCATGTTAAACCGTTGGAAACAATCCAGAGAATGATAATTGAATGTATGTATAAAAAACCCTTCACATACAATACAAATGACTTATTCACAGAAACTGACTTACTTGACATCAGACAAATATGTTATTACCAGATTGTATTGAGGCAACACCTTCATCGTAGTGAACTCAATGAAATACATCACAAATATCACAAAACTAATTCTATAAGTACAAGCTCCAAAATGAAAAAAAAAATGTGTTACAGGTCGTTTCACTTTCTAGGTCCGAAAACATATAATTCGATTCCAATTCCACTCAAAGAAATGAATTAAATTCCACTATTCAAGAAAAAACTGAAATCGTGGATAAAAAACAACCAAAAACGCAAATATATCAATGTATAGATACAAAAAATCAATATTCTTGAAATTCATTATTTTCTGTTTTTAATTATTATCAATCATGTGGTGTTAAAAAACAATAATGTTTTATTAAAATATATATGTATGTAATCATCATTCACCCACTCATCATCATCATTATTCATCATTATTTTATTCAATTAACTTTAATCCATTTACCCATGTACGAGGTATACACCTTTTATGGGAACATCACCATATTTATTCACACATTTGATTAGTTAACTTCCTGTGATCATACCAACTGAATAAATATTAATATTATTATTATTCTTATTATTATATATATATATATATATATATATATAATAAAAGCTTCAAAAGATTGAAATAAAACAATTGAAGAATCTTTAACCTTGAAAGTGTGTAATGGGGCGTTAATGAAGGGTTGTGCGGGGGGGGGGTGAGGGGAGGGGGGAGGGTAGAATGTAGGATTTAAGGAAAGCTTTGAAGATAATTGAAACTTTATGATTAACACACCGGAAAGTGTACTTTGGGGGTTTGGGGGTTTGGGGGGCTGTAGGGGGTCTGGGGTTGAAAATGGAGGGTTGTGCCCATTAAGACTTTTGATCAGCATACCGAATACCATCTTTTTGCAGAGTTTCAGCGAATTTAGCCGAGAGCCATTTTCCATAAGGATTTTGCGGGGTCCTTTGTGTGCGTACTTTTAGATTTAGATTTCAATCGTGTTATAGCTCAAAATAGATATTATATGTATTTGAATGTTTGCTGGTATACTCAACTGTTCCATCTCACTAACAAGTGAAAATTTCGGTGAGTCATAATGTTCTTATTTTGTTATGTGCTGTTTATGACCTGGTACTTATATATTTTATTGTTTTTGTAAATAAACACACATTACTTTTGGACTGATTTAACTGATTGTCGGTGATAAATGAGCTGACATTTATAAAATGAATTGATCAATTGGAAATCACAAATTACATGATAAGGAAATACAATGAATTATCCATCCAATTAAATATTGATATAGTTCATTTAATTGCCCCCATTGAGCTTTTTGACATACAATAAACCACAACTACTGATAAATCCAACAATTGATGACTCCAGTGAATAAACAAAAAAGAGTCTATGAGAAAATTTGTGAAACTCCCTAGGTTATGAAGGTGGGCACTATGAGCTCCAGAAGTCGACCTGTGGTTAATGCAACAAACTGTTTCGTGTGCATTTCCAAATTCACAGCATCACCTTTTCCATGGCTCTTTCCATATGAATGCTATTGCGAACACTCTACTGGCAGGCATTTCTCGAGAAATGCATATTTTATTAGACGTAGAAACAATTACTGGTTGCGTTTCACTTTCGCTGCGTTCTCGATTTCGACATTGATATGGAATTCACGCAATCTGACGATGAGTTTTTCTGGAGAAACAGTTCATTGCCTTCTGTTACTTACAAACGAAATATTTTCCATCAGCGGCATTTGTTTATATTTCCAATTACTCTGGAATGGTAAATATTACATAGCATCAGCAAATTTATGGTGCCACATTTTTCAAGAAAGGGCAAAATATCGATTCTCAGACCTGAATGAATTCAGTAACAACAAGAAAGTGTTGAGAAAGTGTTCAATTATAAAAAACTGCTTATCCGTATATTATTTTGCACTCGTCTGCCTTTTTTGTTGGCGTGTTCACTACAACAAAATCACCACTAGTTTTGCATCTGAAATAATGATGGTTATTATGTGTATGGTTTTAATATCGCTGTTTGTCGATATTTTGCGATTGAATTCTTTACAATTTGGATCCATTAGAAATGTCTATGAAGACTTGATGAACGGTACAGATTCAATTCCATCCGATGATTACGTTCATTTCACGGAAAGCAGCCTCAAAGGACTCATCCATCTCATCTTCTTGACCAGAATTACTTTTGGATACTACAATAGATTTATAACATCCAGTTTCCTGATTTTCTATTTATGTGTGATTATCGTACTCATAATCAATATCTACTTATTCCTCACACCATTGGACGAAATTTTATACTTTGAGATAAGGCTTCTCCAGCTCCGAACAGCGTTGGTGATTGCAGCTGCGATACAGTTGACGATTTCGTTGGCAACCCACGAAAATTTGGTAAGTAATTTAACTCAGTTTTGTTTGCCGAATGTAATATAAGTGGGGTCGGATAGCTTCACATCTGGTGACCAATGCGCCCCTTTGGATTCAGATAGTACATATGGGTAGACGTCTCTAAAAAGTTTTGTGACATGCTTCTACATTTCCCTATATAACTTCGGTCTGTATTCTGTGATACTAACCTATATTTTCAGTGATTATTAATCAGTGAAAAACGCGCTTTTCAATGGAATAATTGATCAGGTTCATAATACCAGAAATATTTGTAACTTCATTGAAAATTTTGTTTTGTTTTGATTTTTTCGAAACATCATGCTAAATAACTTGGAATCCGTCACTGTCGTATGGAAAACGATTTTTTGGGTCAAAACCCTGTCATCAGCTACCCTGTGTACAGAATACACTGCGGGATCTGAGTCAGAGGGAAAATTCCAATAATTTTTGTTTCAATAGGCCCTTGAGAGCCTCCAGTAATATTTTGAATTTCGGCGCTAGACCCGCCAGGGTAACTCAAACCCCAGTAAATAATGGATCACCCCAACGAGTTGTGGAAGCCTTCCAAAATTTAGAACGCAATACATTGAGTTCAGGGGCCTCCAGCCCACTCAATTTTTTAAAACAATTTTCAAGAAATTCAGGAATGAATTAAATGAGAATGTATGAGTCTAACCGCCTCCGCACTCCAGACAATAACTCAATTATATCAGAGCTCAATCGCTCGAGAGCTAGTGACGAGCCCCCGATCGAAGGGGTCCCTCCTGCACGCGAGGCCGTTCATCAAACGGCCCGCCCGAATAGTGAAATCCCTGCTATTCGGCAGGTGGTATCGCAGGTGGAACAGGAAGAATGGAATTCATTCCTAAGATTTGAGAGATTCCGCGAAATGAGACGGAAGACACCGGTAATTAATGCCGGTGAGGAAATCTCACCGCCTCCTTCCCCTGTAGGTAATCGACCTGTTTCGAGACATTACATGTACCTGAAAATGTGCCCAAGACTTTTTGGTTGGTGGGAAAATTACCTTTATTATTAATTACTTCCATTTCATCACAAACAGTTGCTGAAAATCGGCCAAAACAATGTAGCGATGCACAGCGAGTCTTTATGGCAACAATGTGATTTATATGGGTTCCGAAAACTAATAGAGCTTTATAACTGTTTGAGTAGCAAAAGTAATGATTGTGATTTTGATGTACATGTAAATAAATTCTAGCTCTTCTAGGGGTATTTTCTTGAATTGTAGCCCTCCATGAAGATAAAATATTGGGGGGCAACTTAAAAAAATGCAAAAAAATAAAATTGAATAAATAAGATTCCATTCAGTAATACTCAATGTGTGTTTCTTTTCCAGGCAGACTTTTTGTGAGGAACTCCACCGTGTAAGGAAGATATTGCTTTCGTCTGCCTAATAGAAAGACAGAAATTACCTAATCATGCCAATGAAGAGGAAGCATGAATTGGTCGGTGGCTCCGTTTGTATGGCACCTGTGTTTGTTATGCCAGAAGCATTTGAAAGAGCGCTTAGTCATTCGGAAGTATGAAGGTTATTTAACAATGGCAGAGAAACTTGCAAATTTTTGCTGAACATGGTGAGCTTTCAAGTGCTATAAGATATTTGGATCAGTTGGACGATGGAAGTGGTCTTTCACAAATACTACCAGCCCATGCAGCAAAATATCACAAATTTTCTAAGAACAAATAAGACAATCAAGAGGCAGAAAGACTATTTTGTGAAAAAAAAAACAGTAGGGACGTCCCCATTGCTCAGACTAAACTCCATCTACATCAAACAAGATCATGATATTTTGTTCAGATGTGAAAAAAGTGTCAGTTTTGTGATGAAGGAGAAGGTAGAAATAAACTTGTGACTGCATCCACGCTGGGTAATAGTTGTTTCTTAAGACGTGTTCTATTGATATTCTTTTCGTCAGTTTGTATTCCCATGTACATCATGCGCTGAGACCCTAATTTTGTAAGATAAAAAAGTTTAAACACTGGAGGAGTACTACCAGATGAGTACAAATCCTGCATGTATTGAACCAATTCCGTTATGACTGTACCATAAATAACTTCTTCAGGATTATGGTAGTCGCCTCTACGAGAACGTTCAGCAGCTGTTGCACGTCTTAGAAAGCGAGTATAGCATAGTTTGCGATATTTGGTTACTAATGCTACCAAATATGTTGAAGATAAATCCAGTTTGTCATATTTTAAAGCATGACTATGAATTATAGGCCCCATACCCAGCATTGTTGCAGTCACAAGTTTGTCTCTACCTTCTTCTTCATCACAAAATAGACACACCTTCTTCACATCTGATCAAAAGAATGATGATGTTGTTGATTTTGATGTAGATGGAGTTTGGTAAGAGCAATGGGATCGTCTTTCTATATCTTTTCACCATATAGTTTTTCTGCCATTTGACTGTCACATCTGAACAAAATATCATGATCTTGTTTGATGTAGATGGAGTTTGGTCTGAGCAATGGGAACGTCCTAACTGGTTTTTTTTCACAACCTAGTATTTCTGTCTTCTGACTGTTTTATTTGTTCGGACAAGATTTGTGATATTTTGCTGCATGGGTCACTAGTGTTTGTAAGAGACCACTTCCATCGTCAAACTGGTCCAAATTTCTTATAGCACTTGAAAGCTCACCATGTTCAGCAAAAATTGCAAAATTCTTTGCCATTATTGAATAACCTCCATACTTCCGAATATTAAGCGCTCTTTTGAATGCTTCTGGCATAACAAATACAAGTCCCAAACAAATGGAACCACCACGGTCAGTCGTAGCATCAACCAATTTATGCTTTCCCTTCATTGACATGATTGGGTAATTTCTGTCTTTCTATGAGGTAGACAAAAGCAATATCTTCTTTACACGGTGAAGTTCCTCACACAACGTCTGCCAGAAAAATTAACACACATTTAATATTAATGAATGGAATGGAATTTAATCCATTTTATTTTATTTTTGAAGTTGACCCCAAAAATTTTAGGAAAGCTATGGTTAAAAAAAGTCGGAATTCATTAACATATACATCAATATTACAATTATAACAATTGCTACTCAAACAGTTATAAAGCAGCTCTAATACTTTTTGGAACTCATTTAAATTACATTGGTGCCATAACGACTCGCTGTGCAACGCTATATTATTTTGGAAAATTTTCAGCAACTGTAAAATATACCGTTGGAAAGCGCTTTTTTCTTCTGATTGATAATCACTAACATTATAAGTAAATATCAAAATAAAATCCCGAGTTATATAGGGAAATGTAGAAGCGTGTCACAAAACTCTGGTAGCGATATTGATTACGTCATCAACACCGCTAGAGGTTCAGGAAAATTTGTATCCAGGGCTTTTTAGACGCCTCTATCCATGTTCTATCTGAATCTAAAGGGGCGCATTGGTTGCCAGATGTGAAATATTTTGGTATAATTTTCAGCTATCCCACCCCACTATATAGACATGTTTCGTATTCTCGGGTATGAGTTTAGTTTCTACCGCAATGTGCGGAGAAGTGGCAACGTTGCTCGTGCTGTCCAGCGAGCATGAATTATTTTTTGCGTTGACTTTGACTCCCGCTCATTTTCGCCCGACTGCGCGACGTGTTTGTTCTTTTGTGGCGCTCTGACCAAACGCGTGGCCGAGTTTGATGATTCTTACGTCAATCGAATCGTCCTATTCTTGCGAGTGTCACTGAAGACATGGCAGTAAACTAAATTCAATATGGCGACAAGCATACGCCATATTGTGAATAAGGACATGACAGTAACAATCAAAATTCAATATGGCGACAACAAGTCGCAATATTGTGACAAAATTCAATATGGCGACAACCAAACGCCACATTGTGAAAAGTTATAACAGCGTATTACGTGGTACATCAGTAAATGGTAATTTGCTCGTTAGTTGGTTTATTTCGTCTTAAGTTACTATTTCGTTTTCGTTACATTTTTAATACCGATGGTGGAAGAGTTAAACACTCCAAGATATCGTTACTGATTCAAATCCATCAAAAATATTGAAATGAAATTTGGTTAGAGTGCTGAAAGTGAATGTGAAGTGTCTCCAGCATACATACGAGTGTTATCCCAACCTTTCAAAAGTAAGCCGCACTGTATATATTAACGTATTATACAACTTACCAATTAATGGCGATATAGTTTGTTTTGCGGACCATACTGCAGTCTTCTACGAAGCCTAGTTATGGAATCACCTGGAAAATTAAATTGAATGTAATTTTACAATGATAGCTGAATTCTTCGAAAGCGGACTACTCAGCATCAACGAAAGTAAAACACATTACATAGCCTTCACCAGCCACATCAATACAATCCCCACCCTGATAACCTTCAAATGAAAACATCGACAAAATCCATGGAAATCTTCCCCAATAACGATGTAAAATACTTAGGAATCCATATAGATAGAGAGCTCCAATGGAATATCCACTCGAAAATGCTTACTAAAAAATTAAGAAGCCTCACTCCAAAATTCAAAATGTGCCAGATTTTCTGTAATCACAAACATCCAAAAATGATGTGCTTTGCTTTAGTGCAATCCCATTTAACATAAGGCATAATCGCCTGGGGGGGAGGGAATTACGCATAATCAGTCAGAAAAAAATGTTGCACAAAAATGGATACTAAACATAATCCTTGGCAAACATTATCGATACCCTAGCGACAAATTGTTCTCCGAAAGCAACGTATTTAATATTAGACTACTATACTATCAAGCATCAATACATCACCAATAAAACCAAATATATTCAACCAAAAATCATACACAATTATGATATATGAAAGGGTCAACAACCATACCCAGAATCAATAAAACAATAGGCCAAAGAGTACACAGTTTTCTAGGACCCAGTTTACATAATATGTCACCCAAAGAGCTGAAACCCTTGAAAAGCTACCAACTTCTGAAATTTAAACTTAAAAAATTTATATTTGGTCATAACAGATCTGAAATCCATAAGTTGATTGATATCAAAAAGGACTGAAAAAAAACCTTCAAACTGTGATGATTATTTTCTGTATGTACCTTGTCTATAATATATGGAAAATCTCATGCAAATTTTGTTCTCTCTGATAACTATGTTAAATTATCTATTAGTATCTAATTAATTAGTACTTTTATATCCGTTTCCTTTGTAATCAGTATTTCTTCAATGTTCCTATTATATATTTGTATGGCGTTTTGTTTTATATTTTATTTCTAAATGGTCAACGCGCATATTTATTTCGTTGTGGTGCCATTGTTCATCCATTTAAATTTCTAAAGATTCATTGAACTTTGAAAATATTGTAATTTATGAATGAATAATTATTATTATTACTATTATAATTATATGCACTTACATATTAAAACTGATGTTCATTTCTTTCAGAATGAAGACGTATTGTCATTTCTATTCAAATATCCCATCAGCAAATTGACCCGGGAGGAAGCTGCACAGGTTAGTAATATATCCGCCATCTTACCATCTAGTTTAATGTGATAGTAATAAAGTAGTGAAAAACCTTTTTGTAGACAAACTTCAATTGCAGTAAGAAAAAAGGACATGTGTGTTGTATCGATAGGTTTTTGGGTTGTCTATTGATTGGAAGCTTGTCTTCAAGAAGTTTTCTTCTACTTATAATTGGATCATTTCACCATTCCGAATCCCTGAATTTCGACCAGTAATGCAGAATCTCCAATTCCCAGAACTTCACTCTTCGAAGTTGAGGTTCAGGATTTGATTGAATTGTGACTTTTTTTCATTTTTCAGATGTATTTTCTCGTAACAACGGTCTCAGGTGATGGAACTGATCCTACGTGTACGAATATTAACAACTGAATCCTCCACCTGATACAAAGATCCTACAGTATTCATTTAGTCCTCTCTCGATTGCTAATTCAAACGTGTTGAAAGATGTAATAATTGCAAATACCTTCTGCGAATATGGCAGACCCTATATTAATAAAACTTTCCAACATAGAATCAAACCGACGCAAAAATCAACTGAAAAGCAAAAAATAAAATGAAGCTTTTCAGTCTCAATGATAACTGAGCTCCTAAACTAATGTGAAAAACTAATTTTGAGTCGGCGCCAAACAAACTAGCAATTGAATTGGGTGAAGAGTTGAATGATGGCAGCGGGATGCACGGCGGCGTTTTGATTACTTCTTCGAAGTAATATAATCATCTTCGTTAATTGTTTGTTTGGCGCCGACTCAAAATAAGTTACTCACATTAGTTAAGGAGCTCAATTATCATTAAGACTAGGAAGGTTTATTTTATTTTTTGCTTTTCAGTTGATTTTTTCGTCGGTTTGATTTATTGATAAAAAGTTTTAATTTTTCACTTTTTTGTAGCTAAAATGAACTAATAACTATCTACTCAATTGACTCCAGCTATCCATTATGTTGTAGTGTCATCAGAACTACGTAAACAGGGTATACAGGGTTAGGAAAAAAGTCTATAAACTTGTGTCCGGAAATGCTTCGTTTCGGAGATACAGAGTGTTGAAATTGAATTTTTTTTGTTCGCTTTTTAAAAATAACTATTGCAAAAAATAAGTTATTCGCACGAAATATGGTACCCGGGGTTTTTTTGACGTGGGAAATCATAATTTCGTATTAATTTTCATGTAACATCTAGAGGGCGCTGCGTACGCTGTCATTATTTATTTAAAATTGCCCTAACATTTTTGACAGTGAACTTTTGGTACTTTTCATGAGAAAACCTCATTCCCACACATTTTCCAAATAAAAAAGGTACACTTCCTGAACAACGCTGGAGGTGATCGTTTTCGAGATATTTACAATTTTCTATATCGATGCATGTTACTTAGCTCCTAGGGCGCTAAGTGAGGTTGCTGAGAACATTACAACAACTAAGTATGTGGTAGGTCTCGTCAAAATAAACTACTTTTTTCCTTCGAAATGTTTATCAAAAAATGATTTGTTTTCGAGATACAGATTGTTGAAATTTTTCAAAACATGGTTGGTTTTTGTCATAAGTTTTTTGCAATTTTAGTTAATTTCATCAAACTTTATACGCAGTATACTCGGACAGACTTCTTCTGAACTGAGCATTATCAAACTGCTTAATCAGTATGGCCAAATTTGATTTCAATAACTTTTGTCACTCTCCGCTTGCAAATTAAGTTAATTAAATTGAGTAGGCTATGAACGTTCGTTCATAAAAATAGAAGTTCGCTGTCACATTTTTAACTATTCATTGACAAATTCACAGTTCGGAGTTTATAAAGTGATTTTTGGTACCATGCCCGACTTCACGAATGCTGAAATGGCTGAAATAGTTTTTGCATATGGCTTGCATATGACGGAAATTCAACCGAGGCCAGACGCATCTATCAGGAAAGGTATCCCCAACGCGTCACTCCTTGTGCAGCGACATTTGCAAATCTTTTCTGGCGACTTTCCGGATCTGGAAACTTTGAAAGAAATTCTGCAGTAGGACGGCCACGGACTACAAGAACTGTGGAATTGGAGGAGGCGGTTCTCGAAGAAATTAGTGAACATCCAGAGACAAGTACAAGGAAAATTTGTCAAAATTTAAATGTGAGTCACATGACCGTTTACAAAATTATAAAGGAACAGCAATTATATCCTTATCATATTCAGCGTGTCCAGGCACTTACGCTAAGTGATTTTCAACCACGTATCGAATTTGCTCAATGGCTTCAAAGAAAAGTCGAACAACATCCCCAAATTTTATCGAAAATCTTCTTCACAGATGAGGCTAACTTTTCGAGAAATGGTATCATGAACTTCCATAACAACCACATCTGGACGGAAGATAACCCACAAGCGATAACGCAAACTCATTTCCAAGACAGATTCCCTTTTAATGTAGGGGTAGGCATAATTGGGGATCATTTAATTGAGCCCTATGTTCTCCCCTTACGTTTGAATGGAGATGCTTACCAACATTTTTTGGAACACGAGCTTCCTCAGCTTATGAAAGATGTTGCCATTGGTCTCCGAAATCACTCTCGGTTTATGTACGATGGAGCCCCTGCTCATTTTAGTCTGATAGCAAAAAATTTCTTAGACGTAGCATATTCCCAACTATGGATAGGAAGAGGAGGCACTCAGCATTGGCCCCCGAGGTCACCTGACCTCAATCCCGTCGATTTTTTCTTTTGGAGACACCTGAAATCACTTGTTTATGCTAGCCCCATTGGAATCGAGGAAATGTTAAGGGATCGCATCATAGCTTGCTGCGAAACGATAAGAAACACTCCCGGCATTTTTCAACGGGTGCGGAATTCTTTGATGAGGAGAGCAGAAGCTTGTATCACTGTTGGGATTCGTCACTTTGAACAGTTGTTATAATAGTTGTTTCGTACAATTTTTATATGTTTAAATGCCTAATAAATAAAATAGTACTTCTCCAAATTGTTTTATACAAACTCCAAAATGTAGCACTTGATAATTTAATAATTAAACCTGAAATTTTTTTTAATTTGGATTGAATAAGCAGTTTGATAATGCTCAGTTTGAAAGCAGTCTGTGTTTAAAGTTAGATGAAAATAACTAAAATTGCAAAAAAATTATGACAAAAACTAACCATATTTTGAATAATTCCTACAATCTGTATCTCGAAAACAAACCATTTTTCGATAAACATTTCATAGGAAAAAAGTAGTTCATTTTGACGAGACCTACCACGTACTTAGTTTTTTTAATGTTCTCAGCAACTTCACTTAGCGCCCTAGGAGCTAAGTAACATGCATCGATGTAGAAAATTGTAAATATCTCGAAAACGATCACCTCCAGCGATATTGAGGAAGTGTACCTTTTTTATTTGGAAAAGGTGTGGGAATAAGATTTTTCCATTAAAAGTACCAAAAGTTCACTGTCAAAAAGGTAAGGGCAATTTGAAATAAATAATGACAGCGTACTCAGCGCCCTCTAGATGTTACATGAAAATTAATACGAAATTATGATTTCCCACGTCAAAAAAACTCTGGGTACCAAATTTCGTGCAAATAACTTATTTTTTGCAAAAGTTATTTTTGAAAAGCGAACAAAAAATTCAATTTCAACACCCTGTATCTCCGAATCGAAGCATTTCCGGTCACAAGTTTATATAGACTTTTTTTCTTAAAATTGTCTCGAGAATACGACACTGGAATACTTCAACGTACTTATGTTACACCCTGTATGTGTGATTATTTTTTTCCAATACAAAAATTACCAACTCTGAAGTACACCCTGTCCATTAAAAAAAGAATAATCTGAATCGGATAACCCAGTACAAAGTTATGAGTGGTAGAATCGGTTAACGGGTAAAAATTCAGTGGATGAACGATAAATATCCCCTGTTTTTCTACCCTCAAGGATAACATTATTTTTCAAATTCAAATGGAACCAACTTCGAAGTATACCATATCTAATAAAAAAGAATCATCGGAATCGAACGGCTCTGTAAAAAGTTATGCGTGATTATACATAAATAAAAATATATGCGTCGACTAGAGAACCCGCTCCTTTTTGATTTCGTCGGTTAAAAATAGTTGCGAAATGAATATGACTTTTGGTGATATAGGGATCTATGAATATTGCTACTAGGTTATCCAGTATAAATTAACCCACTCCTTATCATCGTTATTTTATTATTGCCTATAGAAAAAAGTTATCATGAAAAATATTTGAATAGTCCTCAACAATTGTTTCATTTATTCCAATATACAACTATTTCAGAATGTGTTGACATGAAACTCGCGAGCTCCGTGAAAAAACGACAGATACCACATTACACGTGAATGAATATTCTTCAAATTTTTGTAGAGTGTGGGTAAAAAGTGTTTCAACTGATACACAGAAAAAACTGATTAAAAAAGCCAGTTTTGAGGCGTAAAACCGTGAATACATAAATTTGTGGTTTTATATCGCGAACGTTGCTGTATCGGTGGTCAGAATCCTATTCCACTATTGGTTGTAATGTATGGAAGATTTAGCCGATATTAATCCAGAACATAGGGACATGTTTAAAATACTTCTGAAAGCAAACCAAATTCAAACAAATCAGTTTCATACGGAGTTCAAACAGACTATTGATCATCTAACAAATAAACTTGGTCCAGTTCAGAAGGAAATAGATTGTCTGAAAGAGAAGTGTTCATTTTTGGAAAGGAAGGTTGAATCAAACAATATTGTCATATTTGGAATCGAGACGAGGGAAAATGAAAACTTGTACAACAAAACACTCTCAGTAATAAATGAAAATTTTGGACTCAATCTAAATCAGGATCATTTAAATAATGTATATAAGTTGGAAAAGGGAAAAATGCACCATTACTATTAGAATTCGTTTCTCATTCGAACAAACGCAAATTATTCGAAAATCCGCAAAATCTGAGGAATTTCAGAGAGAAAGGACTATGCATATTGGATGACCTCTCAAAGGACGATAGGAAAGAACTTAAAGTTTATCAATCTTGGACAAAACTCGACAATTCCAGAAGCTGAGTCGGTAAAATATCTTGGGATAATTATAGATCGGCACTTGAGATGGGAACTTCAGATGAAATACATAGCAAGGAAATTAAGAGGAATACTTCCAAAATTCAAATATTCAAAAGATTTTTTAGGAATAAAACATTTAAAAACAGTTTATTCTGCTTTGGCAGTCGCAACTAACTTATGGTATCTTAGGCTGGGGTGGAGTAAATGAATGCTTTTCCCACACAAATGGATTCTGAAGATAATTTTTGGGAAAGATATCACTTTTTCGTCAAATAGTCTTCACAAAATGGCCCTAGTGCTTGATAGTAGACAACTTTTTTGTTTGAAAATATTATTATTTTTGAGAAGAGGTAAGATCGTCCTGAAAAAACATGACCATTCGCACAACACGTGGAAACAAGATGGCGTCTTTTATCCACGTAGCGAGAAAACAAAAGGTCAAAGAAGTGTGGATTATATAGCACCTAGGATTTCATCAATGCTACCAGCCGAACTTAAAAATATTCTGGGATACCATCACTACAAAAAAAGATTAAAGGGATGGGTTTTTGAAAAGCCTCGGAATTACTTCCAATATAATTTATATTATTTAAATAAATAAATTAAATAATAGAATATCAATACAATTACACTAGCGTATGTATATATAATACGTGAATTGATGTGTGTGCATTGCTTCTGTAGAACATTGTATTCATATTTGTATGTATGAATCTTTCATCATCCTATTTCAATGCATCATTCCACGAAAAATAAATCAAACGTTAAAAAAAAACTGTATTATGACAGTAAGCCGATCAAGTGAACTGTGAAATGATGGAAATATTGCTACCTCATAAACACTCATATGAGTGTACTCAAATAAGGCATAGCCTGTGTGGGACGAATATTATTATTATTTTGCCGCACGTTAAAACGATGCCAAAAACCCAAACTATGACAAAAATAACCGAAATAAAGACTTACTACCCGATTAAGTCAATTATATAAACCTCAATTTGTCTACAAGCTTTTACTATATTGCTCTGATATCTAAATTTTTTTTTATTTTTCACTTATTACTTATACTACTATATTCACTTATTACTTTACTTATTACATTACTTTACTGATTACTTCACTTATTACTTTACTTATTATCTTACACTATATTTACTCATTACTTCGCTTATTACTTCACTTATTACTTTACTTATTATCTTACTGTGTATCACCATATAAAAGTTATTCTTTTCAATCCTTTTTCTATCGTATGTATGTAGGTATATGTCACGTACAAGCAGCAAAAGTGACTGCTTCTGTGACTTTTTTTTCTCTCTGCTTTATTCAAAAAGTATACATATATTTATCTTGTAAATTTTATTGAATAAACTTTATTATTATTATTATTATTATTATTATTGCAGGTGGAGATGCTGGTTGCCACTCTCACACTCCAAAAACCTGTAGTCAAGGCATCTGACACCATCACTGTTGGTAGACGATTACTTGCATCGGTAAGTCATTTAGAACAAATAGACAAATAATAATTGAACCATTATTTTCAGATATCTGGTACAGTTCTCACATACGTCCTGGTGGCCCTCCAGTTCCGTGCAGCTTGGACAAAAAATTGAAAAACCAAATTTTTGGAATAGCTCCACGTTCACATGAAGTAGCACTAGCACTAGAAATATGAGCATCAAGCAAAATCCACTATGTTTGTTTCTGCAAAAACTATGGCCAGCATTTTTCCTAGGCAGGCTAGTCTGACCCTTCTGCATTGCTATCAAGCACCAAGATGGCGAGTGTATCTTCACAATATGAAAATTCGAATTATCGCAAAGTGTATGGTACTTTTGGACGACGTGTCTGATGCAATATACCGGCTTATTCACGTTATTCGACACGAAGCATTATGGCTAAAGCATTCAATTTAAAAAAAGTTTTTCCCTCAGGATGGATAGGGATCTATTAGCGCTACATTTTAAAAATATTTTCTTATTGTACAGGGTGTGCCAAAAACAAGAAACGTATCAAAGTTATTATTTTTTTAATGGAATACCCTGTATGTCATTTCATTTTCGGATTTTACGATCCAAATAAAGCCAAGTTTCATTGCGGTTCAATAGACCAGGGCTGAAGACTTTGAAAATGGTAAAAAGTAATAAAAATAATAGTAGGATGAAACCCATTGGAAAAGGAATGGAATATAACAAAAATGAATGGAAAAATAATTTACGGGCGATCTGAGGTCGAGAAGTGGGTGAGTTTTAAGGGTAAAAAACGGTTTATCTCGATTTCCGGCAAAACTACAGATACTGGAAGAAAGTTTAATGGCAAAGTTGTAGGTAATAAAAAGATCTACAACTTTTGTATTCACACTTTTTTCACATAACCTCAAAATTTATGTGAAAAATTCAAATAACCAAGTTTTTGGATTTTAATTTTTATCTTTTAGAAAAATAAATATTTTTTCACGAAATTGTGAAAACTCACCTTTTCATGTCTCAAACACACTGTAATTTTTTTCATTTAAAATAATTATTTTTTAACCGTATTTTGACTTAATATCGAAGGAGCACCCTAATTTTCAATCAAAAATTCTCTTATAAAAATATCAGCTTCTTTCAAAAAGTCGGTAGGCTTTTTGTTGGTTAAAATATCTTTTTTCTGATGGTATGAAAAAAAATATACATAACTATGGTACATGTTCTCAGAAAATGCAAAGAAACAATAAAAAACTCGAATCCGAATTTTTTTTTTCATTATGTACAATTTTGAGCTATTTATTAAAATTCACACTTTAATTACTCGAAAAACGTAAGATTCCATGTAACATTGATAAACAAAATGAATTGCAAATCAAAATATACTACTATAATTAACAACCAAATATGTTGATAAAGTTAATATTCAATAAGACATCTACAATATTTTGAAAAAGTTGTAGAATCTTCTTCAAATTATATGCGTAGATGCTTATTTATTGCTATTTTAAGATAACTTATATACCTGAGTGACCTACGGAAAAGTTTAGCCCATCAAAAGGTATTTCATAGAGGAGTGGAGAAGGGGCTAGGAGGGTCTGGGCCTTACTACCTGTTATTTCGTAGCAGCTGTAAAAACCGTTAGCCAGTATTGGAGATATAGAGCAGTGAACATCGTTCATTAAAATACACGTGCAGGCTTTTAAAGTTAATTCGTCACAATTCTTTCAAAGTAACTCGGCCTGCACGTGTATTTCCATGAACGATGTTGTTCACTGCTCTGTTTCTCTAATACTGGCTAACGGTTTTTACAGCTGCATGCGAAATAACAGGTAGCTAGGCTCAGATCCTCCTAGCCCCTTCCCCACTTCTTTATGAAATACCTAAAATTTTCCGTAGGTCACTCAGGTATATGAGTTATTTCAAAATAGCAATAAATAGGCATCTAAGCATATAATTTGAAGAATATTCTACAACTTTCTCAAAACATTGTAGATGTCTTATTCAACTTATTTGGTTGTTAATTATAGTAGAGCTCATCCAGTATTCAAACGACCACTTTGGCCTTCTCCTACCTAACAATCAATTTTTCTCGAAGATACCCGAACCATTCAACTGTGGCTATTTATAGAAATTCCATAGGCGTACCAAATTATTTGGTATAGGCAAAACACGAGATTTAGTTTTTGGCGGACAAGTTTTGTGATTATGATTCGATTCAAAATTGGTATGTGGGGGTTTCCATGGTCGGAGATTGTGAATTGAATGAATAACTGCACTACCTATTTATTAATCAAACAAACCTAACCTTTCAAACGCTGCATGACAAGACACTGGTGAAGATTCGCCGTAGCATAAGCGGCCACATCAAATCGTGCCCACTCGTGTTTTCCCCCTCTCTACCTACCAAATGGTCGTTTCAATACTGGACGAGCTCTAGTATATTTCGATTTGTAATTTACTTTGTTCATCAATGTCACATGGAATCTCACGTTTTTCGAGTAATTAAAGTGTAAATTTTGATAAATAGCTCAAAATTGTACATAATGATTGAAAAAAAATCGGATTCGAGTTTTTTGCGTTTCTGTGCATTTTCTGAGAACATTTACCATGGTATTGTATATTTTTTTATACGATCAGAAAGGAGAGATTTCAACGAACAAAAAGCTCACCGTTTTTTTCAAAAAAGCTGATATTTTGATGAGAGGATTTCCGATTGAAAATTAGGGTGCTTTTTCGATATTAAGTCAAAATAAGGTGAAAAAATAAATATTTTAAATCCAAAAAATTACAGTGTGCTTGGGGACCTCATTTCGGATTAAACCCGCAAATCAATTATCCCAATGACCAAAGCGGTTATTCAATTTTGGGTTCTGTTACCTAATAAACAACGACCTCATTTCGAATTAAACCCGCAAATTGATTATACCAATTACCAAAGCGGTTAGTCAATTTTGGGTTCTGTTACGTAATGAACAATGACCTTATTCCGGATTATCCCAATGGACCTTTTTATGCACCATGAGAAAACACTCTAATTAGAAAGTATATGTGCTAATATCACTTGGGATTTTTTTTTTCTTCTGATGGGTCGTTTTTCCATAATCCGGAAAAAAGTGGGTTCGTGGCGTCACGTTCACTGAAAGTTGATCTGGCATCGTTGCGAATCATGGAATTGTGACGTAATGACATTTGTTATTTGATACTTTGATAGGTTCGTTCGTTTTCTTCACGTAATAGAATATTATCAATCGTTTTTCTCTCTTCAGCTCTTTTTCTTGCATATATCTGGTACGAGACACGAGATATGCAGAGAACTGAACAAGCTCTCCATGAATGTTTGGAATTGAAAAATTTCGGAAATTATTTTCTAATTTTAATAACTATGAAAATGTCTAAAATGTGCTATGTGCCCGGTTGCCTGAACACCAGTGAAAGTGAATCAAACTTTTGTAAAAAGCGGAAATATATGCTTTTGTGCAGAACATTTTCAGGTGAGTACATCAAGGAACGATCTTTAATTTCACTCAATGCAAGTTTGCAAAATCATCGATCAGTACTGTATTTTATATCCAGTCCTATAAACATATTGTTCTCTGTTTTCAGCTGAAAGAAGATACTACGAATTGGGAGTATGCTAGAACAACGGGATCCAAATTTATGTAGAAGAAAGATGTCTGTCCACATATCAATCTGAAACGACGAAACGACATTGGTCTGACAATGTTTCATCATAAGTACATGACCTACCAACGATGAAGAAACCCAAACCAAATGAAAACATCACTCCTTCAGCTAGTAAAACTGTTGAGTGACATTACATCCATGGGAAATATTTACTCAAGAGTTTCGAATAGTTCTCCTAGCAGTAGCCAAGCTAGTACATTATCCGATTCACCAAAATAACCACAAAAAAATAATTTTGAGTGTATTCCTAGTCAGGTTTCATCCGATCCTGATTGTGAAAATATCGAAGGACAGCAGCGCCAGCGCTTATCTATTGCACTTATAGAAAAGAAGAGTAATTTTATTTGGGGCTCCCTGAAAATGTTAACCACATTGTGAAATACATTACCAAAATTGAAGAAATTAAATATACGGATGTTCTGATAAGTTTAAAGAAGATAAGGGTTGGGGATGTATACTCTCGATTGGCTGATGACTTTGATTTGAGTAAATCAAGTGTTCACAAGATTTTCACAAAAGCTGTGCCTATGATGGCAAATTGTTTACAAGAGCTTATATATTGGCCTGACATATCTGAAATTGAAAGAAATTTGCCGATCCCTTTCAGAGCTCGCTATAAGAAAGTTAATTCAATTATTAGTTGTCTGGAAATTGAAAAACCCTCTGATTCTGTTCGTCTGTCCATGACTTGGTCAGAATAGAAAAAATGCAATACTGTACATTTTTTAATATCTGCTACTCCAAATGGCACAATACAATTAAAATTTATTTCAAGAGCATACGGTGGACGAATTCTTTAACAACTTTGTCGATAAGATTCAGTTCTTCTATTTTAATTGATTGAAATTCAAAAATACTTTAAATAACTAGAATGTGCAATATTATGTCAAAGTTTTCTAAGGTTTGTTGTCACATTCTCTTCATGAATGTCAATATCTTCAGAATTTTTTTTTTCTATAGCTTTGTAACCATAAGGAAAATGTTGACCATAGAAAATGTAAGCCTGTATTTGTAAAAAATAGATGAGTTAACGTCTTTACTTTTGAATTAGTATCCCTCAACAAAGAATTGGTGTGAAATAAGTAAATAATTTCGCAAAAAATTTACGAAATTTGTATGAACATATACTTCAAGTCTATTCATTCTAAATTATTAATTATATTTTCAGTAGTTCAAACTCAATAAATATTTGACTCATCACATGAAGGAAACACTAACAGGTACCGAATATGAATGTATTTATATTATAATATAAACAGACAAACCCTACATATATATTCACAATATAATTCATTTATGATTGATTATATCTAAACAATCACAGAACATCGAGAATATCTACATTGTACATTTTGTAAAAAAGTTCAAATAAAAGTATTGTTACAATAATATTTGGAACATTTATTGGTACATGCAATAATACATTCATGATGAATCGTAATATCAAGAATATCTACATCTTAAATTTTGGTAAAACAAGTATTGATACAGTAATATTTAGAACATGCAATGACCCATTTTAAAAATTTAAAAAAGTTAGAAAAGTTAAATAAAAATACCGATACAATAAGTAATACATATTTGGTAAATGCAATAATCCATTCGATAAATTCCAACATCGATAATATCTACAACATAAATAGAAGTATCAATACAGTAATATTTGGAACATCTATTGGTACATGCAATAAATTATCCATTCAATTCATTACTGATAAAAAATAATTCGGCGAATACCCCAATGGATGAAAGTAAGTTCAACAGAAGCTTATATCCCCACTTCATTTTGAAGAATTCATCCATTGCTTGATCTATTCTGTGTAAACTGTACAAATGCTAGATGAACATGAAAAAAAAATATTATGAAAGTAGTCCATGTCAGGTGGAGTTCTAATTAATTAGTAGAAAAATTGAGTCTGCTCCACAGTAAGAAGCATTCATTTCTAGGAAAGAAAATAGCAATGCATTTCAGCAAAGTATTTTGCCATCTTCAGGCTCTCTTAAATATACATAGAAACGATACAAGGGTGAACATCGTAAAAATTGGTAGAAGAAGACTTAGCACAAAAATAAACATAACATCACCGACTTACACAAACATTGAATTTAAAATGTCAACTCATTAATTCAGTTGATACTTATGTTATATTAATCAGTCGACATTTTAACTTCAATGTTTGTAAATAATGATGTTATGTTTATTTTAATGGTAGTCTTCTATCAACTTTACAATGGTCACTCTTGTATCTTTATTAATTTTAGAAGAGCCTGAAGATAACAAAAATATTAAATAATTGCTAATTCTTCCTAGAAATGAATGCTACTAATGAGGGCTTCATTTCTACTCATGGAAAAAAAAAGCTAGATATTATTTTCAAAGGATAAACATTAACTTTTTTAATGAAAAATCAAAGTGGTTTCAAAAATAAATTAGAAAAAAAACAAGCAATTTCACTTTATATTTCTTATGAAATAACCAGAGGTTGTGAAGTATCCCATGTTCAATTTTGATATAAAGTATCATTTAACCAATATATTAGGAGTGATTTTGACAAACTTGAAATAACTAAATAAAATAATCCTCACTTTCATTGGCAAATGCTCCACTGGGCCAATCAAAGGAGCTTGCGATCTCAGGGATTACACAGCTCTTTGATATATTCTGTGTATGTGCTGAAACATGAAAACAAAATCAAATATTAATATATATATTTATATATAATGCCTGTGGCTTCCCGTTTCCCATCATCTCGTTTGGGTGCCATGATTGATTTTACAGCAAGAGTAATTTTCAAGTTAGGTTACACACGAATTCTTCATTTGTAATAGAGAGCCAAAACACCAATGTTCATGACCGTAACTCAAAAACTAACCGAAACCCCATAAAAAAATGTACCCCTCATTTGAACCCTTCAGGGGATGCATTTCAAAAAGAAAAGCTCAAATAGCAGTTTTCATGCCTTCAACGAATGGTACATCCATACAAACTTTCACCCAAAATGATTTCTGAAAATGCTTTCTTATTGAAGTATTCCTGCGCTTGAAGATTTTTTTCAAATTGAGCAGTTTAGGAGCAATAATTACTACACTCTATCGAAACTTGAATAATCTGCAATACAAACTTAATTGGCAATCAGAAATACTGCCGTAAAATGAAAATACAAATTTATAATGCTAATTCATGGATAAATTTACGAAAGAAATTTGTCATCACTAAATATGGATTTTGATAAATTGACTATAGCACATACTATTATGAAAATGATTTTGTAGCCAACAGCATTATCACCACTGGAGTCACTGGTAGATCTGTTAAAAGATAACATGGGTTGATTTACTTTTTTGATGCGAATAAGTCAGTTGAAATATGATCTCCATATTCATTTTTGCTATATACCTAACACAAATGGCTTACCGTTTGGTTTTCACATTTTTCATTTCAGCACTCAAAAAATTCATGTTTGTCAAATAAAAAGAGTCAATCATCTCATAATCCACCCTTGGCAAATTTTCGTTTATGATATTAAAAAATTAATATGTTGTTTAAAAATAAACATTAACCTCAAATCTCAATATTATTCTTTTAAGTCTTTGAGTTTTGTGGTGTTGCCAATGGTCGCTCGTCGTCAAAAAGGAGGCCCGTTCAGAAACTTTGAATGTTTTAAATGAAGAAAACCGTGGTTGAAATGGGATTTTTTTTATGAGTCTATCAATAAACAGAGTTCAATTATATATTAATGGTGTATATCAAGCAGTGAGCTATATTTTTGACAAGAACAGTAATGCGTGTTTCTGAACGTGGATTATGGAGGGGGTAGTTTTCGATGAACGTGACGTCACGGGTACACTTTCAAACGCAATATCTCAATCAGGGAACAGTATGGTCAGATGTAAGATTCAAAATTGTGAGAAAATAAGAACGGCAAAGTGTCAGAGACAATTATCATTGAATATTGTACATAGTTTGTAAGAAAAGAAAAATATTTTAGTTGATAAGTTTTGACAAATAACCCCAAAGAGTGATAATGTGACAACAAAGTGCGCGAATTTGAAAATTCAAATGATATGGAAACAGGAGAAATGGTATCCAGGTGATAAAAAACAAAGCCACAAGGAGATTGAGAAACATTTTGAAAAGAACGCTAGGTTTGGGTTTGAGGCAAAGAAAAATTCAATAATTTCATCAATATAAGCAGCAAACGAAAGTCTGAGAGCAGTGGATTGGAGGTGGATTCAAATTCTTGGTGTGTATTGAAACAGCGACAGTTCCAGCGTCAGGTATTAACTTTTCTAGTGCACATCACGAACTGAATAACTTCACAATAACTCATATCACATCAGAAGAACTCTATTTTATTTTGATTTTGAACTATTGAAGAAAATTTCAACCTTCAAAGTAAAAGTGAGGTTGTGTATAATTTATTCGTCACCGTTTCTCATGATTTTCTTTGAAAATTTGTAGATTGACCATAGAATAAGTTATTTATTGTAGGCCAGGTTAATATAAGTTTTCCTGAATAAAGGAAATAATTGTTTTTCGATACTTTCTTGTTTGTTTTCCACGATGATCAGCAATTGTACGTATAAACATTGAATAGATTGAAATTTGACATCAAGCAGTGGCTCTTCTGCCTGAACCGGCTATCTGAGACGAAAGGCGTACCAACTGAGTTTATTCGTGGTAAGAAAAGTGATAACAATTGGCAGCAACGTGACGAGAGAACAGTGACGTTAGCTAGCAATTATTATTACATCACAAAATATCATACAGGGCAAAAAATAATAATATCTATCTCATGTCATATCAATTCAAAACCCAAATTGGGACAAAATTAAATTAATTATTTATACAATTCATCATTACATAACAAATTGCGCCCAACGCGGTGCAAAAAATAATAAATTTTTTTTAATATGTATATAAAATGGGAGAAATTTAATGGACATAGCCCTCAGGGAGAAGTGTTAACCGTAGACACGTGTTTCGGGCTGTCGGCCCTCATCAGTACGGTGAAGAAGTGCAAGGATGAACAACACTTGGTAGAAAACAACAAATCAACGGGGTCAACAACAGAAGCCAGCCGCACATTTGTGGTTTCGGTAAGCAGACCCTGCTTTCCAGGCAACAACCAACGTCACCACGGAGGCAGCTATAGCTACCTGCGTGACATCCGAGTCCAGGATTATAGATATGAATGGAAAGAATATCGAGGGGACTGGTAAACAAAATGGAAGAAATTTAATGGACATAGCCCTCAGAGAGAAGTGTTAACCGTAGACACGTGTTTCGGGCTCTCGGCCGACCAGTCCCCTCGATATTCTTTCCATTCATATCTATAATCCTGGACTCGGAAGTCACGCCTCCGTGGTGACGTTGGTTGTTACCCTGGAATGCAGGGTCTGCTAATCGAAACCACAAATGCGGCGGCTTTGTTGACCGTTGATTGTATTGTTTCAATGTTTCATCCTCACTCCTTCACGTACTGATGAGCCGAAGCCGAAACACGTGTCTAGTAACACTTCTGAGGACTATGTCCATTGAATTTCTTCCATTTTGTTTACCAGTCCCCCTCGATATTCTTTCCACTCATATATGTATATATATATATATATATATATATATATGTATATATATATATATATATATAGTTATATATTTAATCCTTGGAGTTTGGAATATCTTTCATCATATAGTAAACTTTTTGAAGAAGTATTTGACGATTGGTCGAAGATAATTCTTATACACTTTCTCTGAATATCATTGCAATTGAAGTCATTTTCGGATATCAAATTCTTCGAACTCAATTATGCTGAATTCTGTTTTTTTTACTTTGTGAAACATAGTATTGCCTGATCAAGATCAGAACAACCTTCCTTTTTCATACAGAGCAAAGATCAATTTTTGTCTATGTCTGAATTTAATTTCGAATCTTCAATTTCAGTATTGAATATTAATGACAAATCTCAGCACAGGCTGATTTGCATGTTCAAATAATTTTAGGCAACAATCTCTTATTGAGATTATACTCATCTGTAACAACAGTGCGTTGAGTGTATTGAGAAATTCCAAATTCCAAGAAGTTGTATGTTTTATTAAAAACAAATTCTGAAACCAATAATATTGTTTTTCATGTCGTATTGCTGAGAACAATCATTCCATGGATAAGAAGTTGATGCTTGTCTATTCAACCTGATCGGTCGCCCAGCAGCCATTGGTACCCTGATTGCAAGCCACACGACTACGCTTAGTCCAGCTACGAGCTACACAACTCCGCTCAATCAGAGGTACAACCGACAGGTTCAGCAACATTGAAAACGATTCTTTGGAATCATATGAACCCATAAAGGAAACTCAAAACTGAATTGTTCTACAGCAGAAACTTTTGTACATATTTTTTTGTTAATAGACTAGTATAATTTTCGTATTTGTTTCATTGTTGTACAGATTTACAGAAGGAAACATTATTTGATTTGCAATTATTATTGGCTAGGAAGTTTGAATTTTTATACTAATTAAACTTCTGGTGTCCATTCAAACTTTCAATTTCCAAAAAACCTTTGATTGAAACATTAATAAATTTGAAACTAGCAAGGCGGTCCAAAAAACTCCACACCGCTCTTCACTGAATAGCTTGGACATATGTTACACCAGGTTGATCTTCCTCTGGTGCACCAGAGCGGGGCACTCAATGAGGATGTGATCCCGATGAGTTCCATGTGCCTGTTCAGGTGATTGTGTCCCGTTAGGATCCCAGTCACAGTCCTGATATCCTGTTGAGTGACAGGATCTCTCTTGACAGTTTTTCCGAAGGCTCCTTCATTTGGAGCTTCGATTGCCTCATGCATGGTGCCTCCTGCCATGTTTTGATGAACTGCTTCTGAAGCAGTCCCTCCATGTTCGAGATGGCCATACTATTGGGTATTCCCAAGATTTGTTCCGGTCCGACTGGAGTTTTTCTCCCGATTCAATCTTAGCTAGTCTGTCTGCCCCTTCGTTTCCAGGAACACCTGTGTGTCCTGGTACCCATATGAGGCTGACTTTCCTTGTTTTTCGCAAACTTTTTATGGCGTTTCTACACTCGGACACCAATTTGGATGTGATCTTGTTTGATCCTATCGCCATGATTGCTACCTTGCTGTCCGAGTAGATGAGAATAGGTCCTCGACTTCTGTTGTCGAGGCTTTCCTGAACGCAGGTGAGTATCAAGGCTGATTTTATAAGTATGTGTAAAAATTTCATGAAAATTACACATACGGTGGAAGGATGTTGCAGTTACAGCTCATTACATTGTTTTTGGTTTTTGTGGTTCTTATATTCTAGTTGTTTCTGATAACAAAAAGAAAGAAGATTGATATATGTTGTAGTAACGTCATTAATATAGTTGTTTTTGACACATTTTCTTCTCTGAGTTTATTTTATATCTCCAAATTGTGCTTAATTGATATCGAATAGTTATCGGGTGGGTGCTGTTCGTACAAGTAATCATACACATCAGGGCATTAATCACGAATTATCAGTTGAATCTTCGGTATGAACGAGTTTAATTAAGAAGGAACAAATGTACCATGAATGATTGATGAAACGTTAATGTTAGTTCACATTCGAATTTCAGAATAACCGCAACAATAAAAGATGAACTTTCTGCGAAAGCATTCAAAAATCAAGAAATGGGAGAACTGTATGGTATGCCTACTGAAGCCCTGTTTTGAATCAATCCTCCGGCTCATACCCTATGAGGGATATTGTGTACATTCTTCGGAAAACTATTTGGGCAAGCCACACTTTAAGAAAACAAAATGTGGTTGGTGGATGTATGGTCTTGCTGCATTGGTAATTTCTTCTCTCATCTGGAATGTTTACTCTTTGTTCGATATTTGTGCGAAAGATATAACCAGTTATCTTCTTCTGACAACACGGTTGATCAGGAGCCTTATAACACTCATTTCATACTCTAACTTTTTATTCAAATCCTCATACTATTTGGCAGCTACCAACATGTGGTGTGAGATCTCGGAAGAAATATTTCGAGAGAGTCGAGTTGAATTGTTTTCTCCAAGATTTCGTCGAAAATTTTATTTTGGATATTTTATTGGAAACATCGTCTTATACATCTTATACGCAATAATCACCTACTTCTTCTACAGTGCCGTTCGTACACATGGAATCAATATAGATACTATACCAGAGTTGACGAATTCAGTTAGTTTGATGATTCTAGTGACATTGAATCATATTTTCATCCAACAATCTGCATTGAACATCCATATACTGAAAGGATTCTTTTCCAGTATACAAAACGATCTAGATGACGCCGCCCAGTCGAAAATGCTCATTGGATCATTAGAAATAAAACTGAAATGCCACATAAATACGATCAGGAAAATCAAGACGACATTCAGAAATTTTGATGAATATTATAGCCCTAGTTTAATTTTGTTCTTTATATTATCACAAGTGATGCTCGTGATCAACATTTATATCTTCGTCACGCCTTGGAGGGAAATGCATTTGCTGGAAATCAGATATCTGCAGATTGGAACACTATATTTGATTATGATATTGATTATATTGGTTAACGTATTGAATCAACAAAAATCGGTAAGTCTTCATAGATATAGGGAACAATTATCCGTTCACCCTTCATGAAAAATGCTAGTATATGCTTTTATTTGCATATAAAAAAATGGCATTATACGCCATTATGCGAATACATTCATTTTTCACTGGGTCTTGAGGATAGATATTTTCTGACCAGCCTCAAAGCCCCTATTTTCTCCTCCACAATACTGAACGTATCGGTTTTAGTTTCCGGTATTTCAACAAGTAAACAGGTACCCTTATCTTCTATGTCACTTATAGTCATTTCCACAAGTTGATCTCTCCTGAGTCCTCCAAAAAAGGTGGAAAGAAAATGCTAGGACTAATGAACCCATTCAAAAATCAGTTTTTCATTAAAATAAAATAAATTTTCCGTGAAAAATTAAATCTTTCATGCACCACGAGTGTTACTATAGATCCTAACGCTCATTGGGCAACATTCATCCCTCCGGACGTTAGGATGATGTATATAACACACTTGGTGCATAAATAACTATTCCTTCAATACTTACGTCAAAAATGTGTCATTTTTAATGACTTTCAAATGTCAAAAGTAGGATATTTTTGAAGAGTGCAAAAAAAAATAATTCGGCATGGCGTGCAAAAAAGTACAGACCTACGTTGTTTAAATACAGGTAATACACAATACCCATCATTCCCATTTCAATCTTTCTGTATCAAATATATTCATATCACAATCATATTCCAGCCAAACAATTTTTACAAATAATATTTGAATACAATTGCTGTTAGTCTATATGTCAATTCCGAACGATGATTTTGGTAATATTAAATCAAATGGCTTCTCTTGTATAATGTTACAAGTATTATTGTTCTCGACTTCGACATTTACACTTTTCTTGATATCACCGCTGAAAATACCGTTTCCAATTTTAACTTTCTCTTCCACGGACTGCTCCACATAGGCTTCTAAAACGGTCGACGATCGCCATCCACCATGATGTTTAAGTCTCAAAATATCAGCCCCTGAGCTAATTCAAAGCGACGCAGAGGACCTTCTAGAACTATGGCCAGTATATTTTGCAGTATTAGGTAATCCAAGAAATTATGCAATTAGACTCGAAATTTTTGCAATTTATTCCAACTACTCGAACTGTACATTTTCCATTCCTATTCTGAAGAAAAAAATCTAGGGTTTTCTGCTACCTTAGTACGCAGTGACATGTACTTACGGTAAATTTAGATATTTTTTTCTGACAACACCAACTATAAAATGCATCATATTCTTTTTCGTATAGTAGTAGAAGTTCTAAGCTAACTGCTTCCGCTGACTCCATCACATCGGCAGGAATATCAGATGTATCACTGAAATCACTTTCTTCATCCATAACTGGAGCGATATTTTCTAATTTACAAAAATTATCTGATTACGGTTTTACAGTAATGGCGACTTTAATAATTGAAATTGTTACTATGCACCCTGACAACCTAATATTTGTTCTAATTTTTCTTGGTAGGTATGTATAGCGATTGACTGAAATAATTTTACCTGATGTCATTCTGTCACTGCCAAAACAATAAAGGTATTTTTATTTTTATATTGAGAAACGTATTGGAAAAAGGCATGTATATAACTCTTTTCACTCGCGAGGTTTTATAACTCGCCTACGGCTCGTTATGAAAATTCATCGCGCGTGCGAAAAAGAGTCGCTTTATATTATCTTTGTGAAAAATACTATTATGAAATGGTCTACGAAAATATTGCTCATGTATCAAGAACAAATGATTTCGATTTTATGGAGAAATCGGCAAAAAACACTAGATGCATATTGAATATTGTCGTCGATCGTCATGAGTTAAAAACTGAAAATCAAAAAAAAAACAGTGCGTGTTGTTGCAGAAAAATTCTGATTTATCATTATTATTTATTCATTCATGAATGATCGCGGTGTAATACAACTGAAAAAGGGACAGTAGCCAATTAAGCCGGGATCCAACTGCGCGTGGAGTGGCAATCCTGGATTGAGGGTTGTGTGTCAAGGTTGGCGCAACGAAATGTGTCGGGCCGTTCCCACGGCATGTAGGATCGCAGTTTCAGACGTGGACACGTCCAAGCTCCTTTGGACCGTGCTCATTTACCGACAGACGACGGGACTCACCGCGCCGACTGAAGATCACCAAGCCTGCCCTATCCGATGGCGCGTGAACAGGCAAGTTTGGCGCCAGGAGTGCCACTCCACGTGCCGTTGAATCCCGGCTTAAGAAGTCACCTATGGGACAATAACAAAAAATTATAGATACATACAAACAAGACGATCGCGAACGAAATATATTACCACGTATGAATGTAGTGAACAATTCGGGCTCCAACGATTGTCCGACGTACATCCAACCCGCAGTTGAGATTTTCCTTTCCGCTAGTGTCTGAATTATTGTTGTGTTCCATTTCCTATGCGTTTCATACTGTGATTTCTGTAATTGAACAATTCCTCAACGTTTGGATGGTGCTGGATTCATATGGTTACTAGGAGGCTCTCACATCCGATTAATTCCATTCGCCAATGTCTACAGGACTACTCAAGTAAGTGGTAATTGTGTTCGTATTTGTTTTAACTGTACAAAATGATTGAGATAATACAGTCCATTTTAATTCTTTCCAAATAAGGAGTTATCGATCTGCAACACGTGTACTTATGTAGGCGCGTTAGAAATTATACTTGTTTCACAAAAATTCACTCAATTGTTTATTTAATTACAATGATATACAGTGAGGTTCATAAGTAACGGATAATTTATAATTTATGATTAAAATCCTAAAACACGCCCATTTTTTAGCCTAATTTCATACCTTCCCCTTGGAGTGACAGCAACCCCTTTAAAATATTTAAACAAAACGAGGCTGCGTATGATAGATTATTTGAGAGGGTTTTTGATTTTCTATTCAGCAATATAAGGTTTTAGAATTTTGTATATCATCCATAAAAAAAAAAAAAATTAAATGTCTTTGACATGTATTCAATCGGATGAATCCTATACAATGCCTATATGCCAAAAATGTGCCAAATCTGATTCTAATTGGTTTCGTGTCATAAATATTCAATTTGAATTTATCGGTTTTTTTTATGCAGCAAAGTGGGTCATTTTGCATATCTAGCCAAACGAAATTACAAGCATGATAAAATGATTTTGATTGTATGTGACGTTCATTTATAAGTAAAAAAAACTTCATATTTAAGAATAATCAACTGATAATAATAATAACTATAAATTAGAAAATATATTGAGTAATATTATAAATTACACACAATGAAAATTTTTCCTTCACTTACATAAGAACTCTCAGTCACTGGAGATTTCACGGTTCGAAAAGTCGCTGTCATTTTGTTGTATTTGTTTCGGGGTAGTGTGAATAGTTGGTACCTTGATTGATTCCAAAACTTCGGGATTATTAACTGTTTTGATTATGTTATGAAAGGATCGGAACTCATCAAACAAATTTTCTTGAATCTTGATTCATTTTTCAGTACCCATTTGTACGCTCTCTCAGCTTTGGGTGTTATTTTAGGAGTCGAAACCAATTCCTCCCTAGCATCCCTATTTCTACTACGTTTCAGCTTTGTATTGGTAGCATGAGTCAACTAAGTGTACTTTTGACAATAAGTGCTTCAACTTCTCTTGGTTTTGACTTCATTCCACTAGAATAGAGAAGAGCGTTTACGATTATTTCCGTACAATAACAATCCCAATTTGCCGACAGAACAGATATCGTTTCAACAATATGAGCTCCTCCACATTTTGGACGTGTGGTACGGGCATATCTGATAAAACTTTTCCTGATAAATGGATTGGACGCAGAGGGGCAATTGAATAGCCAGCTAGGTCTCCCGGTATGACTACACTTGATTTTTTCTGTGGGGTTACGTAAAAAATGAAGTCTACAAAAATAGGCCGCAAAATATCGAAGAGTTGTAAGAAAGGATAAGGCGTGAAATTTCTACCATTCCTACCAACATGATTATAGATTCACTACAAAATTTTGTTCAGCGAATTCATGTATGTCAGGAGGTGAATGATGAACACTCTGAGCACCTTAAACCCTTTCACTGCTCTTGACGTATATATACGCTAGCCGCGTAACTGCTCTAGACGTATATATACGCATCAGAAATATGAATTAGATAGGATTACTGTATTCAGATACACTTGCTGATAATGTCATCAATATCTCTAATCTGCAAAATAAGCCTAGTTGAATCTTCGGAATATCCAATCTTGGGAAATTCTCCGAAGCGATAAAAAAATTGTAATAGTTTATCAAAAAATAAATACAATCGCGTTTGTATACCCTTGACCAATTCTAATGGTACAATTTTTGTTTTGTAGAAATGCGTTGTTGCCAAGTTGGTTACTTCGGATTACTGAAAATCTGATATGGGGATGATTCGAAGTGATTACTATACTAATCAATCAGGCAAATCGTGCAATGATATTGAACTTTGCGGAAATGTGCTGTTGCCAAGTTATGGACGCTAGAAATCATTCAGTAAAGTTTTATGGAAATTTTGCTTGGAGAGTATCGAGATAACTCTTCTGCTCAATCAATTGTTTGGTGTAATTTTCGTCTCCAGAAAATGCGTTGTTGCCAAGTTGGTCACTTCGGTTTATTGGAAATCTGGTATGAGAATGGTTCAAAGTGGATATACTATATCTATTAAATCAAGTGAATTTTTCAAAAAAAATCGTCCTTGCAGAAATGCCATGTTATGGACGGTGGTTGTCGTTGGGAAAAGATTAATGGAAATTCTAGATAAAAAATTAATTTAAATCTTTTTGGTTTCGTCGGTTGGAAATTGGTATGTGGAGATTGGGCGATTATGATTTTTTTTTGTCACAACTCATGAGTTCAAGTTGGCGAGTGGTCAAAGTTCAGGATTACAAGTTAGCGGACAAATGTTATGATTTATGGTCCGATTCTATTCAAAATTGGAATCCTAGGGTATTTTGGGTCTGAGATTATGATTATTTTTTCAGAATCCAAGGCGACTCCGAACTGACTGCCGAGTTTTGTGATTCCTTTCAGAATTTGTATTAGACGTTTCTATTCCAATCACATCAAGCCCAGAAAACGGTTTGATTTCAACAAATGTATGTAGAAAAAAAATCAATAAATAATGAACTTTTCACACCAAATTATTGAAAATGATTTATTTAACGCTAAAAACAGAATATTAAATCCACTGCAACCATAAGATTGTTGAAGTAATTACTCGAAATCCCCTTCTCTTGCTACAATATAGCCATCCAACCTTCTTGGCATAGACTGACGTACGCGTTGTAAAACTCCAGGAGTATTTCTTATGTGGTCAAAGCCATCAATGATATGTTGACAAAGTACTTCAATGGAACGCACTGGTCCTGCATCATAAACTGGGCTCTTCAAATACCCCCAGAAAAAAAAAGTCCAGCGGGTTGCAATCTGGTGAGCGAGAAGACCAAAGTATTGGACCTGCTCTGCCTATCCACCGATTCGGAAACCGTAAGTTCAAATAATTGCGCACAGTTGAACGAAAATGAGGTGGAGCACCATCGTGCATAAATCATAGACGCTGACCAATGCTTAAGGGCACAGAGTATAAAAAACCTTCTAAATTGTTTTGCAAGAAGTGTAAGTATGTGTCGCCATTTGCAATTCTCGGGGAAAAGAATGGTCCAATTATTTCATCTTCCATTATTCCGGCCAATACATATTGTGGGAATTTACTACTTCATCGCGGCTAAATTTAGCCTAGTCAGTAAAAAGGATGCGGGATAAAAAAATCGGATTTCTTTCGCACTTTCCAAGTACCCACCTAGAGAACTGCAAGCGTTGCGGGAAATCCCCTGGCAGCAATCCTTGAACACGTTGAACATGGTATGGATATAATCTATTTTCACTAAACCGTGAAACACAAACGTTACACTTACAAGTAAATCAAATTGCTGTTACAATTTGAACGTCAAGAGCGTCAAAGGGGGAAACAAGGTAAAAATTTATAGCTCACTAAGTAATTTAGTTTGTTACTTCAATATTTCCCCTTCATTTGCCAGCAATTTTCTCGAAAACTGCCAGCTGATTAAAAAAAAATGCATGATACCAAAATTCCAGGTTTTTTCATGGCCAACTCAACTGTGATATTCAATTTTTCTTTTTTTCAAAAAAATTAAATTTTGGCTATAAAAATTGTAGGCAACCCACATTCACCCCTTTGAATCAGGTACCTTATTTTTGAAGCAAGAAATGAATAGAGCGTCCAAAAAAACAAGAACCTGTGAATTTTCCGAACATTTGATGCATAATAATAGCCACAATTCAAAATTTACGATTTTTTTCGCGCAACTTGCGATGTCTGTATCTTGGAGGGGGTGAAATTTAAGACACATGTTTATGGAAAAAAGTCCTATTTTGACCCAAGGAATGCGCCCTTGGAATATTTGTATTCAACATATTCAACTGACATTGGATAAACTTTAACAAGCACGCATGAAGCTTCCGCGAAAGAATCGTCAGGTGCTAGCTGAGTCCGTAATATGAAGATGAGTCCGCGAAAGTCATTTGCGTACGTGCTACATACAATTTTTTTTGTTACAGGTTTTTCAAAGAATGTTTCATATAAATACTTTTTAACAAAAAAATTGAACCGACGAAATACGGAACTGAAAAGTAAAAAATAAAATACACTTTCGTAGTCTCAATAACTAAGCTCCTAAACTAATGTCAGTAACTAATTTTGAGTCGGCGCCAAACAAACAAGCAAATGGATCAGGTAAGGCGCAAAATGATGGCATCGAGTTGCGCGGTGACATTCTGATAATTTTTTTGAAGTAATATAATTATCTTCGTTGATTGTTCGTTTGGCGCCGACTCAAAATTAGTTACTGACATTAGTTTAGGAGCTTAGTTATTGAGACTGAGGAAGTTTATTTTATTTTTTACTTTTCAGTTCCGTATTTCGTCGGTTTAATTTTTTGTTAAAAAGTTTTTATTTTTCAATTATTTGTGGCTGAAATCTACTAATTACTACCTAATTGTGTTTTGATTACTTCCAAAATACTTACTCACCCACCTTACTTCAACCAGTTGAATAATATGATTATCTACTTTTACTATTTGTTGCAATATAAATTATTTTTGTTGTTCTGGTTAGTTTATTTCATTACTTTGTATTTCATTCCATCCCCTCATAGAATATAATGATTGTGACGGATGTAGAACAAAGTAGCGATCTGTCATTGTCAACTACATATGTGTGTGCCAATGTTCACAAGTGAAAAATCAATAATCCCCTATTTTTCTACCCGTATGGGTTGATAATTTCATTCGAGGTATACCATATCTATTAAAAAAAGAATCATCCAAATCGAAGAACCCAGTACAGTGTTATGCCTGATAGAATCGGTTAACGGACCAGAATTCAGAGGGTGAGTGATCAATATCCTTCATTTTGCTACCCTTAGGAGTGGATTTCATCTTTTAAATTCAAATGGGACCAACTTCGAAGTACACCCTATCACTGAAAAAAGAATTATTGTAATTGTAAAAAGTTATGCGTGATCATACATAAAAAAAATAAAAAAAAATATACACATCGACTAGAGAACCTCCACCTTTTTGGTTTCGTCGGTTAAAAAGCATTTTATTTCTGCCATCAAAATGAAGAAATATTAATAATCAATCAAATATGGCAACTTTAGGAACTGAAAAAAAATCCGTGAAGTATTGCCATGGCTATGGCAATACTTCACGAACAAGTCTGTAAAAGTAGCATTTTTGGATTTTTGTTTATCCTGATGTAGTTTTGGGGAGCGTGTATAAAAAAAATTCAAAATATAATACACTGGTTCCCTCTCGCAGGATAGGCAGACAAGTACTAGATTGGAATCGAGAATTGCGTTTAACTGAAAGACATTCCCCTGAATTAATTCCAAGGACTAAAGATACAACGATGTAAAGTTTGCGCGAAACAGCACAAAAGACGGGAAATCAGACATATATGTCGCACATGTGAAGTACCATCGTGTCTCATTCCTTGTTTAAAAACATAACATACAAAAAACATTTTTGATTTTTTATTAGTTATGGTATTTTGTATGTTTTTTTCAGTTAATATAAACGTCAATCCAAAATATATATGATTTGTTTTCTTTGAATACCCGATGAATTGGCCCACACTGCTCTGTATATATACGCACAACCTAAAATATTGCGCATGTGAATAATATTTCAAAAATCATTTTCGCAGTGAAAGGGTTAAATAGAATTTCAAAGAAAATATTTGTTGTTCGTTAAAACTTGTTTCTCTCTTTTTTTTCTGGCATAACAATTGTTTTTATAAAATTTGAAATATCCAGGACATTCATTGAAAAATACATGTTTTAGTTTCATGCATTTTTATCAACCCTGAACAATTATGATTTTTCATTATACGTGATATATTCAAACGATAATTCATCGTTGTTGTGCTTGATGAGATACCATTATAATGAATGTTTCATGGAAATTATGATTACCTGCCTATTCATTGAACAGCAGTTGATCATGACGGTTTATATTGAAACTTCATATGAAATCCTGAGATAAAAAATATGAGAGCCTCAATGATCAAAATACGACTGACAGAGTTCTTCGAGAAGGGGTTGAGAATTCATGAACCAGAGAAATGTTTGGTGTGTATTATAAAACCCACTGAACCACTCATACCATGGATTTTTCCATACGAAGGATTCTGCAAACATTCCAAAAACCGAAATTTTTCGGTCAAGCCTTATTTTGGTAGGAAAAGAAACTGGAGTTGTATATTTTATTGTTTCAATGTCCTTGCAATATCAATATTGTTGTGGAACTTTCTCCATGTGATATATATTTGCAACCGAGATACGACACACTGCATCTTGCTCATTGCATTCGAAGTTGATTGCAGTCTTTCTCTACTTCTATACATATTTATCTCTGGGAATGGTAGATGCTTTATGGCTGCTGTGAATTTATGGTGCTATATTCTGGAGCGGAAAGTTTCAGAGGGAACAAAAACATTTCCTCCGAGTTTCTGTAGAGGAATTCGTATGAAATGTTTTATCTCCAAGTACTGCGCTATATTTCTTTCAATGGTAGACATGTTCTGTACCATTTTGGTAGTCTACTACCACGGATTTGATTCTGACTTCACATCTTTATTAATGCTCTTGATGGCTACTATAATGGAATTATCTTTATTCGGTGTTATTGTGCCATTGACAACTATAATCATTCACCTATTCGAGGAACTGTATAATGACGTGATGGATGATATTACACTCCTTCCGATGAAACTGTTCTTGGAACAAAGGCTGAAGCGGAATATAAATTTCATTTCCCAATATAAGATTGCCTTCGATAAATTCAACCAATATCTCTCACCAAGCATTTCAGTTGGTTTCGTGTTCTTGGTATCCATGTTGATTTTAGACATTTACTTGTCCATAACACCAAGTTGCACACCTCTCTTTCTTCATATCAAATGTATGCAGCTCCGTACAGTGCTGATGATTATAGCTGTACTTTACCTGACGCTTTCATTTGCTGGTTTCGAGAATCTGGTGAGTATTTTCAACGATGTTTATTTGACAATATATCATGAAGGGTACAATACGCTTAACAATACGAAATGCAATCAGGACAGGAAATTCTAAAGTGGATTCAGTCAACTTTCTTTAGCAGTAGCAATAGAAATACGAATAGCAATAAGCGTAAGAATCATTATGTACTGAACCTATTCTATACAACGAATTTGGATTTAGTAATAACTTTAAGAATGACAGGACACGTATGAAAAGTGACAGTTCGCTCAGTTCTGTATTCTAGTAAATATAACTTATTTGGCTATTTTTTATTTGAAATGTGTTTCGTTTATATTGTTCATATTTATAGGTACCTGCAGCAAAGTGAAATATCACCGATTTTGACGACATTTTCACAGATGCTTTAGAACACGATGATAAAAGTAGATCCATCGAAATTTTCCCGCGGAAACGGTAATTTTCGGAATGCCATTGAAACATTCAAAAAAGTCTTTCAATTTCCGGGTTTGGGAACCCTTAATTCCAATTCGATACCTTCTTCAATGCAATTTAAAACATTTTTTTTCGGGTTTAGGATAAATGTAAAAATTATTGCATCTGTTTTCCACATTGTTGCCAATTATTCAATTCTTGATAAACCTTCATATATTCGGTAAGAGCACTCCTGCTCTACGAAAATAGCTGAACGACTTTTCCTACGTGTTTCTGCCCCCTGAACACGAATCCGGCGCTCTCGTACCCTTTCTGAATTAGAGAGCTTTCTTTAATCCTGAATACAATTTTTTCAAGCATGTTTTCTCGCGCAAAAATCACTCACAATTTCTCCTTTTTACAATGTAAAAACATCCTCGATTTTGGTGATAGCGAAATGTCCCTAAACTCCATTTTCACACATTTACTGAAATGTCTGCTCCCATTGAAACCTAATTCAATGTACTTGCATCTCGCAACTGACTGACACTATTGTGCCCAAATAATTATTCGTAAAAAACGAGAAAAATCACCGCTACCGACGTGCCCGCGAGCGAAGCAAAGCAAAAAGTTGATTGGCTGGCCTCAACTTGGATAGCAAAGTTAGAAAAGTTAGGTTAGGTTGTGTTCTCTTCTTTAACGTAAGACATTGACTGGATTTTAAGAGCGCACCGAGATACGCCAAAGAATGTGAAAAACGAGAAAAATCACCGCTACCGAAGTGCCCGCAAGCGAAGCGTATTCTGAAAAAGTTGATTGGCTGGCAATGGCAAGGGGGGAAGGTTCCAATTGGTTCAGTGTACATGCATCTCGCGACTAACTGTCACGAATGTGCCCAAATAATTATTCGTAAAAAAAGAGAAAAATTACCGCTACCGAAGTGCCCGCCAGCGAAGCGAAGCGTGTTCTGAAAAAGTTGATTGGCTGGCAATCATCTTGGATAGCAAGGTTAGCCAAGTTAGGTTAGGTTGTGTTCCCTTCTTTTACGCGAGACATTGACTGGATTTTAAGAGCGGACGGAGATAGGCCTTCGGCCGAAAGCGTGTCTCGGTCCGCTCTTAAAATCCCGTAAGACTAGATGTATAGAGCAGACCAAGACACGCTGAACTTATAACGCATTTGTTGTAATATCTGCTCCTATTGAATGAAACCTTATTTAGTGTACTTGCATTTCCCCACTGACTGTCACTAGTGTGCCTAAATAATTGGTGAAAAACGAGATAAATCACCGCTACCAAAGTGCCCGCGAGCGAAGTGAAGCGTATTTTGAAAAAGTTGGTTGGCCATCAACTTGGATAGCAAGGTTAGCCAAGTTAGGTTAGGTTGTGTTTCCCTCTTCTACGTAAGACATTGACAGGATTTGGATATATTTTATGTGAATTTGTGCCGAAAATGGGTGATTTGGTGGTCGCAGTTAATGCTGGTAAAAGGAGGAGGCATTGTGAGTGATATTTGCGCGAGAAAACGGAACTTGCAAAATAGATGTTTTTGATCAACTTGGACAGGGAAGAGAGCGCCGCGTTCTTTCGAATCGGGAGAAAAACAACTAATAAAAGTCTTTCAAAATATTGGCACCAGAAAGGTTAAAAAAAGTCAATTTTTAACTTCTACTTATCTGAGACGGCTTGATTTCTTCATTTTTTGAGCAATACACTGAATAAAACCTTCAATTCACATAGAATAGAATAGAATTTATTATTTAACCACGTTACATAAAATTATGTTTGTAGCATGTCAAAGTACAAAAATTGAAATTAACAATAGTTAAAACTACAAGTAATAAAATTAGTCATTACAAATAAAATGAACAGGTCAGAATTACATATATATGTAACTACAAATGTTTGAAAGTTTTGACACAAATGTTTGAAAGTTTTGAAACAAAACAATCACAATATGGATTGTATTAGACATGCCCCTTAGGCGGGTTTTATTGTTTTAAAATTTTTATTGCGCTACGGTTATGTAGTTGAGGTGAGTAACATGCATTCATGGTTGAATGATAGGAATTCCTCTATTGAGTGAAAACAATATAATAGTACATGGTTCTTCACACATTCCTTGAATTTGCTGAAATTTAATGATTTTACAGATGCTGGTAATTTATTGAAAATTCTGACATTTATAGAATTTTGCTCTGTGACGTACAATCTGAATTTAGGAGTTCTGAGTTCATTCGATGATCTAGTAGCATGGTTGTGGACATCAGCATTAGTTGAGTACAGAGTTATATTAGTAAAAATCTCCAGTAGAGTTTGATAGATATAGACACAAGGAATTGGTAAAATTCTGAATTTCTTGAATAGTGTCTGACAGTGGGCATGGAAGGTTGCACCATCTATGATCCTTAGCGCCTTCCTTTGGAGTCTGAATACTCTAATTGAGTGTGTTGAGTTTCCCCAGAGAATAGTACCATAGTTAAGGTGCGAGTGAAATGGAAAATGGTAGGAAGTTATTGATATTGGAATGCTCAATACTTTTTTTAGTTGTCTCAATAGGAATAATTGGGTGGAGAGTTTTTTGCATAAATGATCAATGTGGGCACTCAATTTTAACCTGTCGTCTAGCACAATACCTAACAGGTTGACTGAGTTATTCAAGGTAAAATAGTTGTTAGCAGAGAAGAATTTTTTTTTGGGTTTCTTCTTGATTTAATTTAAGATTATTTGAACTGAACCAAATATGAGCCTTGTTTTTGGCTTGCTCAGTAAGATTGTTGAGTGTGATAGGGTTGCAATGTGTTTCAATTAAGGTTGTGTCATCTGCGAAACAAATACATCCAGAGGGCGACATATAGTGAAAAATATCGTTCAGGTAGATAAGAAACAACAGTGGTCCCAATACACTTCCCTGCGGGACTCCGTGGTTTATGTTCTGGAATTCAGAGAAATTGTTCTCTATGGCTACACACAGAATTCTGTTATTGAGATAGGATTCTAAAAGTTTCAGAGGTACCCCCGCACACCGTAGAAGTTTAATTTTTCTAGTAGTTTATTATGCGATACACAGTCAAAGGCCTTGGATAGGTCGCATAAGGTGATTTCCGTATGTTTGCCATTCTCAAGACCCTCGACTATGTTCGCAACAATGCGGCTGATAGCCTGAATCGTGGAGCAGTTTGGTCGAAAACCAAACTGTTCTATGTTAAGAGTATTATGTTTATTAAAAAAGAGCAACAATCGTTCCTTCAGGATTATTTCAATAATCTTACTGATAATCGAGATTATAGAGATGGGTCTGAAATTTGTGGCCAAATCAGGGTCTCCTTTTTTATATATTGGAAGTACCTTAGTGATTTTTAGATTGTCAGGAAATAATCCATGGAGGAAACATAGATTGATCAGGGTTTCTAGGGGTTCAATTAACAAGGTCGCTGTGCCCTTTACGATTTTACTTTTTGAACAATGTATATCAAAACAGTTCGAATTTTTCAATTTATTTATTGCAGCGTTCACCTCTTCGTGATTTACTGGTCCTAGGAAAAGTGAATCCTTTGTTTTGGGGAGGTCATTCAGAAAATCACTCGAATAATGGTTAATATCAGGTAATGTTAGGATGATCTCTTCGGCAACATGTGTGAAATACTCATTGAAATCGTCAGGACTGAGTTTAGATATTTTAGATTTCTTCGCTTCCTTATTCCTTTCGTGATTGATTAACTTCCAAGAATCTTTAGCTTGGTTAGTGGAATTTAGTATAAATTAATTGTAGGAATTTTTTTTGCGTTAGCCAGCGCCTTATTATATTGAGATTTGTAGAGACTGTAAGCAGCTCTATCTTGTGGATCGTTTGTCGAGTCACATATTAATTTTATGGAAAATAGGGAGTCTCTCATGGACCTTAGGTTGTCGTTAAAAATTTTTACAGGAGGTCTGTATTTGTTAGCAATTTTTTTCTCGGGAAAATGTTTCTCCACCATGGTTTTCAACTTGTCCACAAGATAGTTTGACAATAAATTACAAATTTTTTGGTTTTCTTGGGGTAAATTAAAAACGGTCCAATTCAGGTCCGTGAGTGATTCCTTCATTTTACCAAGGCCAATTTCATTTATTTTTCTTGTGAAGTTTTTTGCTGGAAGAGTATTGTGTGGAGTTTTAACAAGTATTTTTTGGGCCCGGTGGTCTGAGAGTCCCGGATCGACTATATCCACCGAGTAACTGGATTCATTTAAGTTTGTTAGAATGTTGTCTATACAACTGGCAGATCTAGAGCTCACTCTGGTATACTCGTCGATTGTGAATCTCAGACCAAAGGACTGTATAATTTCTGACCATTCCAACGTTGAATTGTCACTTTTTTCAATATTTATGTTGAAATCACCCAGTATAATGATTTGATTGTATTTTGCGAAAAGCTTATCCATAAAATTATTGAAATGTAGAAAAAATATCTGTAAATTCCCATGCACACAAGATCTATACATAGTGATGATACAAATATTTGTGTTTGAAAGCACAATACCACACATTTCCGAATGAAATTCTTCACAGTATTGTGCGAGATCTCTGGTTTTATATAACATATCAGATTTTAGAAACATGCAGACACCTCCATGCCCACTGTCAGATCTGCAGAAAAAACTAGCATGTTTGAACTGGTGTAGATTCACCATTTTCGGAGAATTTACACTGCACCAGTGTTCGCTCAAACAAATAATGTCACAACCAAACTTTTCAAGATATAGTAGCAATTGATTAATTTTATTAGAAATGGATCCAATATTCAAATGGATAATACTCACCCCATCTACCATTCTATAGTCTGGTATTTGGAATTTACTTATCCTATTATTTATTGACTTGTTGAATTTTGATGATCACAATAAATAATTTAATTGAATAAATGTTAACTCTTCATGTCTATCCGACATTTTTTACATTTTGCAACATTGTATTTTCAACATTACTCATGGATGACAATTGTCATTATTGACAATCATCTCAAATCTCATTGCCTGTTTACTCAAATGAAAACACTTTCAAATAGGAAAGCCACGTTTTCATCCAATTTTTCCATTTAAAACATATCTTCTAGTATAACATTCATAAAGACTAGTTCTTACTGTTGAGAGTGCTTGTTTCGTGAATAATTGTGAAATAATCCTTTTTGATTACAACTGTTCATTGATACCTAAATGCCATGGAGTTGGATATTTTTTAACAAAAAAAAATGATTCCGATTCTTTCAGCAGAAAAAGTTTGGGTGCTCAACGAAGTTTAGTGCATTCTGAAGCATCTGTAAAAATTTTGTCGAAATCGGTGACATTTCACTTCGCTGCAGGATATCTATTTATATAAAGCATCGACGGCATTGCAAGTACGTCTCACCAGTTTAATTGTGAATAAAAAATTCTTATGGAACTATGAAACGTGAATTCGTTTCTGTCAGTTGTCATGACATGCGCATTGTAGACAACATGTTAGCGATAGCCGTGAGATTCTGAAAGTTGGAATATTCAGGATCGCGGTTTTAAAGTTATCGTTATCGCTAAAATTAAAATAGTTGACCAAATGAAACCCTTCGATCCAACAAATTCAACTCTTAACGTTATTGCTATTGCTATTACTATTGCAAAAAAAGTTGACCTAATTAAATCATTTATATAGCGACAAGATGTTATTTCATTTTACCTCGGCTAATTTACTCAGAACAAGAGACTCGTGTGGGGAGTGGTCCTGATAGATTCATAGAGTGTGATGTTAAATATTATTATTTTGTAACCCTTTTCCTTATTTTTGGACGCCACCCAGTTAAACATAAAATTAGAAAAATAATCTACTACAACTGAGAACTTGTAGATTAAAACGTATACATAAATTATGGACAATTGATAAAAATACTCTGTAGATGGGTTAATTTAGAAATCAAACTCTGGTTGCTTATAATATCCAATTTATTTCCAATTATCACAATAATGTGGTATCCCACATTATGAAAATCACATATAGATATTCAAGTAAAAAAAATGTTTTCGATATTTTTCCTACTGTTCAATCATTGGGTTGCGTTTCGAAGTATAGTATCGATACAGGCGTTACCTCGAATTAAGGTTGATATGTGAACATCAACTTCATAAAAACAACGGTATCGGTACTATAATCATATATACAATTTCACATTGCTGAGAAGGTTTCAATTAGTCAGTTCTGTAATATAGGCCGTAGAAAACATATGACAACAAAAATATGGGTATTTCCCAACTTTGGAATACTACACACTGTTGCATTATCAATTTTCAGTTAATAAATCCATACATTAGGTAAATAGACAATGGAATTGAAATCGACAACGCAATTTGTACAAACAACGTGATGTGTACAAGCACTTCAACTCAATACGAGTTACAAAAAATATTCCAGAACAGTCTGACCTTGACAATCCTGGGGTAGTAATAAGTAAACACCGGATGTCCACAGGAACACTGCCAATCAGCCCTTTGGTGGGACACAACAGCTTTCTGAGTTCTCTATATGTGACCTCCTGATAGTTCCGAACCATGAATTGATTTGCCTGTAGGTACCATTATGAATTGACCGTTACCAGGAACCAAGAAACATAATCATTTCCAACCTCGTGAGAAGTGTAATCGCATTCATATAGTTACCATCAAAACTACGATAATGTGTTAAATCATAACTACTGGAAACTGTATTCAAATCTACACTTGTATGTTCTCAAAACTACTACAAGAAGAAAAAACTAAATGGTTGGCCTCGCCATCACTTTCACAGCCAAAAGAGCACCTATTGAGAAGGAAAAGGACAGAGTATATTAGAGACAATACCTATAATCTCGAACAGCTGTTTCGACATCATGTGGTCGTCCCACTTTGTCAGTTACAAGTTTCCTAGAACTTATCGATAGGCAACCACTGATACTCGCCTCACTAATGTTGGTGACCAATAAACCTATTTATAACTTGCCATAATACGCGAATGAATAATCCGTGAAAACAAACGAATTGATATATATTGTGAGTAAATAAACTCATCATTCCCAAATAAATCTACCATGAAAAATGTGTACTACGCGCCTTCAAAACCCGCAAGAAACCATATACCGTTACAATACTTCAAAAGCGAATTGTTACAGTTCAATGTTATGAGTGTTCAATGGTAACAAGCATCGTACAGAGAGTAATTTTCAATGCAACACATATTTGACTTTCAAAAGAAGTTCATTGGAGCTGCCTTAATCTCCGACCCCGAAAACCCAGACTATAAATCACAACACCCTAAATATCGAAACGCAAGAATACCTATTTTGTATTCGCGGCAAGCTTATGAATCTGTTATTCTTAGAATAACCTGGGTCAAACAATTGAAGAAATATATTTTTTCTTTATAGTGCATTTGTGTAAAAACTTTTTTTAACAATATTTTTTCATTTATTTTTAATTTTTCCTCTTTAATCGATTTGTATGAAAGTTCGTCTTGAATTTTTTTGTCATTTTTATTCAATTTTTTCCAATCATTTTGTCTAAACATCGATACTCTTCGACCCAAAACCCCCTCATACCAATTTTGAATAGAATCAGGTTCTCGTTATCTCCAATTCATGAATTTTGACAAAAAAATCATAATATTCGATCCCAAAAACACCGACACACCAATTTTGAATAGAATAGGCCCATAGTCGCAAAATTCGTTCGCCATCTTGAAGCTGCCAACTTTATTCAATGAATTTTGACAAAAAAATTATTATATTCGACCCAAAGAACACCAACATACAATCAATTTTGAATAGAAGCGTTTCAACAATCTGTATCTCGAAAACAAATCATTTTTCGATAAACATTTCATAGGAAAAAAGTAGTTTATTTTGACGAGACCTACCACATACTTAGTTTTTGTAATATTCTCAGCAACTTCACTTAGCGCCCTAGGAGCTAAGTAACATGCATCTATAGAAAATTGTAAATATCTCGAAAACGATCACCTCCAGCGTTGTTGAGAAAGTGTAGCTTTTTTACTTGGAAAAGGTGTGAGAATAAGGTTTTTTCATGAAAAGTACCAAAAGTTCACTGTCAAAAATGTTAGGGCAATTTGAAATAAATAATGACAGCGTACGCAACGCCCTCTAGATGTTACATGAAAATTATTACGAAATTATGATTTCCCGTGCAAATAACTTATTTTTTGCAAAAGTTATTTTTAAAAAGCGAACAAAAAAATTCAATTTCAACACCCTGAATCTCCGAAACAAAGCATTTCCGGACACAAGTTTATAGACTTTTTTCCTTAAAATTGTCTCAGGAATACGTCACTCGAATATTTTAACGTACTTATGTTACACCCTGTATATAGGTATGGTATTGCATGGTGTAATGACAATTAAATGTGATGGAATAGAAAACGTCAACTTTCACGAGAAAAAATATTGAGAAAAAAGAAACACAGAATGGTGGATACATGAGATTGATGGAAACATATTCTGCTACCTCGATATTATCCATAATTCAGGATTTCATATCCAATTTTTGATAAATGAAATAATAAATGAAACTTTTTGATTTGATTCCTTACTTTACATTATTGCCATTGAATAAATGATATAAAATAAAAAAATGGAAACATACAGATTACAGAGAGAGAAAAAGAGAGAGAGAATGAAAGTCGCATGGAGGTAGTACAATGGTTGTTTCTTACGTGATGATAAATCTCCATATCGAATTACAATCGGAGTTGAAGAAACAGCGTAAGGAACTTCGCACACCATTTTCATTTATCAACAGTGCTCTATCCATTTGTAATTAGTATTTATTTGATCTTTGTGTGAATTTATATACATATAAATGAAACTGATGTTAATTATTTTCAGAATGAAGACGTACTGTCATTTCTATTCAAATATCCTATCAGCAAATTGACCCGGGAGGAAGCAGCACAGGTGAGTAATATATTCGCGATTTGTTCATTTAGTAAATATCCTCAAATGTGTTTCAAAGCACAAATGGGGTGCGAACGCAAACATATCCCTCCTGAAAAACAGCGCTTGGTAGTCGCAAAGCAGTAACGACATAGTTCACTGTCTGATCTATCCATTTTTTGTGGTGATACCTCAGAGGACAATGTCGAACTCAAGAAGCTGTTTAGCTTTCCTTCGCGATACGATATACTTACCAATCGGGGTTCAGATCGCCAAAGAAGCATTTCTGTCACGTATACTAGGATGCACGCTCTCTTTTTTTATAATTTCTTTGATCTGAAAGTTTGAATGATAATTCAACCTGTGGTATATTTTCTAAAGAATATCACATAGTTTCGTTAATCGATGGCAAGAAAGTGGAAGGAAAGGGGGATTGTGATGTGTCATACTCTGTTTATAGAGCTGTGAAAAGAAGAATGAATGGAAAGAATATATAAATTGGGAAAGATCATACTCAAAACTTGGAAAGAATCCAGTACTAATATATAAATTCATATTACGGGAAAGTAATAATATTCTAATAAGTATTCGAACTCAGTGAACCTTAATATTATGAGAATAACAACCACAGATCTGTGCTGGGGACAAAATTATAATTATATACTACACGTGGGAAGCAATGAACTTTGAAACAAGGGTTTCTGAAATAAACGAACAATCGAGTTCTCAAAATAAATAAGATTTGATGTGGAGTCATTTCTTTCAAGAAGGACAGAAACAAATATAGCTGTTTGCGACTCAGTATGGATATCAAGTGAATCATTGTAGGAGTTATCAGATAGTCTAAAATTAACATTACCAATTGGAATACGTGATGAGGGACAAAATAATATAGCTGGTGAGTAAATGAGCTTCCTGTGAGATAATTGAAAGGTTATAAATAAGAATAACTGGAGAATTACATTCATTCCATTCGGGTATTCCTTTTCATTCAGTATATAACTCTTGATGCGTATCGGCATCTTAAATTGAATTAATTTGATCAGACCATGATTCAGTCAGATAGATGAAGAATTTTAATGGTATTTCAAGTTATAGTCAGATACAAACAAGTTCAATATGTACCATTCATTAGGATTCACACTGATGAATTTGTTCACCAGTTTATAAGAATAAAAACAACTTCAACATCGTAGCTACAAAGAAAACGAGTCGATCTATACACACCGATATGTAGTTAGAAGTATTCATCTTTGCGCACCTATTTACTGGAAATTCCACTCTGGATTCTTCGGGAAAACAACCCCCGAACATTACACCTATTGACAGTCACATGCCCGAGATCACCTTTCGCCAACGTACTATCAGAAAGATTTTGCTGGGTCTCAACACCAACAAAGCCTGTGGATCTGACGGAATCCCGCCGATTGTTCTCAAGGAAAGTACCGAACTAAACCTGTTCTTTGCAAGTTGTTCAACCACTCTTACAATTTGGGATTATTTCGTCCAATTGGAAAATTGCAAATTACAGCCAGTCCTAAAAGGAAAAGGCCCACCTACAACTACAGACCTATCTCACTGCTATCTATTATTTCCAAGGTCATGGAAAAAGCCATCAACATCGAGCTCATGAAATATCTGGAGACTCAGGAATTATCTGATAGGCAATATGGCTTCCGCCATCAGAGATCAACTGGTGACCTGCTCGCATACGTCTCACATATATGGCGCTATCTTTGAAAGTATGGAGAAACTTTGGCTGTGGCATTAGATGTCTCCAAGGCGTTCGATCGAGTTTGGCACCAGGGACTCCTGCAAGCTTCATCTTATGCTTGCCCCTCAGCTGTGTTCTCTGTTCTAGTTTTCTCTCAAACAGGTCTCTCCATGCTTAATTGGTCGATGGAGTTTCATCTGACCTCTACTCATAAATGCTGTGTTCCGGGGATCCATTTCTAGCACCAACACTATTTTACTTCACATCAACGACCTGTTGAAACAACTTCATGTCCGTACACGCTTTGCCGATGATAGTACCCTCCATACCGCCTTCTCTTCCAGGGCCCCTATTCAGCCCGTGAAACCAAGAAATGAACAGGGAAGAAATGTTAACAATATAAATATGGACTTAGCAACAATTCTCGAATGGGGATCCAATAGCTTGGTAGAATTCAATGCAAACAAACACAAGCATGTCTTTTTCTCTAGAAAGCCGATCTCACTATTGCCTAACATACCTTGTCAGGAGTAACCATCACTAAGTCCCATATCGATGCTTGAGTATTACTATCAGCAATAACCTTTCTGGGAAAATCACGTAGGGTCCATTGCCAAAGTGCATCCAAAACTTGGTTTTGTTTCGTGCCAAGAGCTTTTCACCTCAGTCAGCTGCTTATGATCTATAAGGCACAGATCCGACCTGTCCTGGAATACTGTTCCCATATTTGGAGTGCGGCACCTAAACATATCCTGAAGCTATTGGATTCTGTCCAAAAGGCAATACGTCTCGTCGGTGATGCCTCCTTACAAACTCGCTCACTTGTCTGGAACACCGTAGAAAAGTTGGCGATTTGTCTCTATTTTATAGATATTTTCATGGGCGATGCTCTTCTGGAAATATCAACAATCGTTCCTCCTTTGGCAGTCTCTTCGAGATTAACCCTCAAGTTCAGTCTTCACACCCCTTCGTGGTCACTTTGGAGACCTGCAGAACATCACTTTCCAAAGACTCATTCATCCAACGAACTGCGAGGCTTTGGAACTCATTCCCTGGGAGGTGTTCCCGAGGCATACAACCTCCAGAAATTTAAGAAGAACACCAACTCCTACCTTCTTTCCCTTGGTTCCCACGATGTTCTCTGAACATTACAGGATATCCCTTTTCGTGGGAACCAGAACATATAAAAAAAAATCCGAATTTAATCATTGGCAACAGAAGTAAATAAATAAATAATTGCTTCACGGGATTTTTTAAGATTAAACTATAAAACACTTAATTGAAATAATTGTCAGATAAATTACCGGTAATGAACCAAGAACCGTTTTTAGTGAAGTGATCTTCGGACCAAGTGTATATATAGGGTGAGACCACCTATTTTTTCCCTTTGGTGGTATTGTGTACCAGGTTTTATATAACGAACATTTTTCCACATTCATACTCTACATTCCTTAAAGTGTTGATCAACTATCTGATGAATATTCCTTCATTCTTTCAGATTTTGATAGTTCGCTTGTTCTGGAAAGATATTATACTATGATTAATGCTATACACTGCTTATAATTGGAAAATTTGATATTATAGCTCCAAGTCCAGTAAAATATTGAAGTTCGTTGTTTAAAGAAGAAAAACAATGACAATGATAATTGCTTTAACTAAGATATTGGTGTTTTAGATTTGTGTACTTTCATAAATACAAAATTACAGATTATACTCATAAAGCCCAAAAAGAAGTTATTAAAATATATTACTCCAATTAACTATGAACTAATTTCGAAAGTGATTACTGACAATACATTGATTATTGCCTTGAAATTTCAGAACATTTGTAACTGATATGATATTGATTTTTGCTATGGTTCAATTGACATTTGTATACCCATATGTTCTGGTTATAATATAGGTAATGGTTCTATAAGAATTATTGATCTATGGATATGTGTAATTTTTTTGATAATTGATCTTAATTATATCTTTTAAATTTGCAACTAATTATTATTTTTTTTGATTACTCGAGATATGACCGAGTACATGGGTTAGAACGAACCTCAATCATATACCAAGTGAATTACTTGAACAGACCGCTCTTCGAGTAACTCATGTTGTCTAGCTTTCAGCTTCACAACACTCCGTATAGAACCTCTGAAGACTTTTTGAGACACGCTCTTGTACTATCAAATGGTGTGAAGATATCTGGGTTTTCTAAAGTGTTCTTTTGTTGAAGTAAATGTGAGGTTCGAAAAACAATTGGCTAATCAGAGGTGTGGTTTTTAAATAAATAACACCCTGTATAGGTCATAACATATGATTGGCCAGTTGTGGGGTCTTCAAGTTCTCCAACTGTCCCCAGTCATAACAACGGCTGGTCAGTGTGGGGTCTTATTACTTCTCCAACTGTCCCCAGTCACAACAGAGCCACTACAAGTTTCGATAATGCCAACGATACCGAAAGATAAACATTTTTCTGAATATTTGATGATACATTTTTCAACCGTATCATCGTCATCATCATCAGAGAATTGCCGACTGAATGTTGAGAAGTATTTGTCCTCAACATTTGTTTCATATATTCCTATATTGCAGGTGGAGATGCTGGTTGCCACTCTCACCCTCCAAAAACCTGTAGTCAAGGCATCTGACACCATCACTGTTGGTAGACGATTACTTGCATCGGTAAGTGATTTGGTTGAACAACAGACAAATGATAATTGAACCATAATTTTCAGATATCTGGTACAGTTCTCACATACGTCCTGGTGGCCCTCCAGTTCCGTGCAGCTTGGACAAAAAATTGAAAAATCAAATTTTATTGATTGCACCACGTTCACATGAAGTAACACTAGCACTTGAAATATGAACACCAAGCAAAACCCACTATATTTGTTTCTGCAAAAACTATGCCCAGTATTTTTCCCCAGGCAGGCCAGTTGGGCCAGTTGGGCCAGTTGGGCTATCAAACACCAAGATGACAAGTGTATCTTCAAAATATGAAAATTTCAAATATCGCACAGTGTATCGCAATTCTGGATGACTTGACTGATGCAATATCGGGAGGTTGCGTTGCATTTTTGCGAAGAATTTTATACCGAATGAGTTTCATTCCAAGTAGTCGATTAATATTAAATTTTCATGAAAGTGACCATCAGCCACCGCACCCGCGGTGGAGCAACAGGTGAAAGTTGTGAAAAAACATTGAATAACAACAAAT